>WYDI02023046.1:0-10287 GCA_009867235.2 Psittacus erithacus
GCAGGATCACCTCCTTCGACCTGCTGGTCACGCTCCTTTTGATGCAGCCCAGGATACGGTTGGCTTTCTGGGCTGTGGGTGCACACTGAAGCCGGCTCATGTTCATTTTCTCATCGACCAACACCCCAAGTCTTTCTTTGCAGGGCTGCTCTGAATCTCTTCTCTGCCCAACCTGTAGCTCTAGGAGAAGCCTAGGGTGAGATAAACACCAAAGAGACCTTGGGGAGATCTCTGCAAAGTGGAAAGCAGATGTGTGTGGGCTCCGTGGTGCTAGGAAGCCCCCTGAGTGTTCTGCTTTGTCAGTGTCCCAAATGCTGAAGTCTTCATGGCCAGTGCGGCAGTAGTTTGCTCAGATGGTGACAAATGCTGAACAAATGAAGACAGGGACAGACCTGCCAGCCAGGGTGATGAGAAGCGTAGAAGACTAGGCTGGAGGGGACACCAAGGGGGCCAACATGAACTTGATCCACCCATCTCCCATGTAGCATCCTTTCCAGATATGCATAGGGTGCTTTAACTTGACTCTCTTACTATGAATGTAATGCTACTACCTAGCATGAGGTTCAATTTCAGACTGTTTTGACCTTTATTCCTGTGGACTTTACATGCTATAAACCTGTGTCCTCTGACTTGTTTAGACTAGCCTCACTCTTCCAGGTTTTGTCCAAGGATTTTTGGTGGTCTTGCTGGTTTCCTGTGGCCTCTCTTGGTCCAAATTTTTTTGGGAGGAGAACAGTATATTACTTGATGTGCCTTTATGAGCTGAGAGGAGAGCAAAGTAATTCGCATGTCTTTATAAACTGGCTGTTTGCACATCTGGATTCTCCTTTCTTTTGGTGGCAATGATGTGCTGGCTCACACTGAACTTGTACCCCCCTGCAGCCCTTATGATCCTTCTGGCAGAAATGCTTCTGTCTTTTCTTCTGTGGTCTCTTTGCACAAGTTTTTGCCTCCCAATGACTTACAGCCCTGCCCATCATCTCTGAGCCCTTTCCCCAGTCTGGTGGGAGTGTGTCAAATTCCTGCCCTGGCCTCCTTAGCACTGGGTGTCATGTGCAGATTTTAAAACATTCTCTGTTCTATCATTTAGCTCATTCATGGAAAAGCAGAGCAGGAGCAGCAGCAGCAGCAGCAGGAACAGGGCTGACCTTTCTGAAACCCTACTTGTCCCTTTCCAGTGTAACTGCAGGCCACTGGTAGCCATATATTACTGTGCACCAGCTCTGTGATGGACATGAAGTCCTGGGAATTGCTCTCACAGTGCTGTGGAACCAGGAAACACCTGCCTATGGCATGGATGGGTAACTTGGGGTAGGTCAGAAAGACCCACAGGACACAATCTGTAGCACATAACCACCAGCTTCGCAAGCACTGACCCAGGCCACAGTCATCAGAAGCTGCAAGTCAAGACCCTGCTCTTGCAGACAGGCTGGTGGAAAGGTTTGGACCTTGCTCCCCCTGCGCAGGAGGAGGCAGAGGTTTCTCGTGCTGCTTGCCAGGTGCATGTCTGTGGTGGGGTGCCTGGGCTGGCTCTTTGCTACCTCTTACTGTGATACAACAAGGTCAGATGGTGAGCAAAGCTACAGAAGGCAGAGTGGCCAGAGGGTGCAGTGGGACATCCTGTCTGCTTGTTGTTGGGAGGAAATTATCCATCAGTGCCAGCTGGGCGATTTGAGGTCCTGGTCTCTCCTGGCTTTGGACCACACAGAGCACAGAGCCACAGCACCAGCGTGATAAGCTTGGGGCTGGTCAGTCTGAGTGGTGAGGGGCAGGAGGCTGGCAAAGGCTCCAAGGCAAGGGCAAGCTGCCTACTTGCATTGCTTTGGCTGCCTGCCAGGGAAGGTGTGGATCCAGCTCGTTTGGCTGGTGTGGAGATGCCTGCCTGTGCATCTGCAAGGGAGGCTTCCAGAGGATCCCACCCGCCCAGGTTTCCATGGAGAGCATTGAGGAGGGAGCTGTCTGGCAGACAGTGCAGCCCTGGAAATACGGATAGAGCATTTGTTTTCTCAGGCAGATGAATAACACCCCTAACAGCTTCACTTCCTCCACTCACCCACCAGCTCTCTGGCAGAGTGACCTGGGATGCCTGCAGTGTCTTTCTCCTGCCTGCTCCTTGCTGCATGCTTGTCTGAGCATCCCCAGTTTGGCCCTATCTGCCCAGCCCAGCCCCGTCCCCCTTCCAGTTGGCAGGCATGGCTCCTGCTGGCGCAGCGCTGCCGAGAGCCAGCAGCCATCTTTGCTGGGGGATGCGCTTGGCTTCAGCTGGAGGCAAGAATGGGAGTGCTGTAGGTGGGAAGTTTCGGTCCCACCTTCCATGGGATGCGAGGGAATCACTTTCCCGAACAAAATGTCCTTTCTCTGATTTCCCAGTTATTTTGCTTCGAAAGGCCAAGGGCAAGCTTAAGAGCTGATGCAGCAGCAGGCAGCAGTGAAAGGCACATGCAACAGCCCCCAGTGGAGGAGGCTGAGCTCTGGTTTTCGTGGCACTCTGTCAATATTAAATTGAGGTTAAATTCCCATCCTAAATGTTATGTTAACATGAAGTTACAGCAGGAAGCACAGAGCACAGAACAGCAATATGAGGGTATAAGATGTGTTACAGGGGTATTGTAATCATCCCAAATGAGGCATTTGAAACCCAGGGAATTCCAGATTCAGGGTTTGCGTCATGTTGGGGGTTTGTAATTGAAAGACAGTTCAAACATAGGAAGGCTTAGAGCAGCATGTCACTGAGATTGTTCTGGGTGCCTGTGTTCTGTGCTTGTGGAGACAGGGGCAAATGGAGGGAAAAAGTCTTTTAAAATGATAGAACCAGATGTGGAATTACAAATGTTAGAACACCACAATCTCCATTTGTGTGTTAAGGCATCATGGCTCTCCAGGGGAATGTCAGGGCTACTGGGTCTTGACTGTGCGGTTCCATATCTGGACAGATTTGGCCATTGCTAACGTAGCTCACCTCTGTGCCTGATGCTTCATAAAGCTCATAATTGGAGACAGTTGCAAGTCCTGTTTAAGTTAAAGATGTGTACTTGGAACTTTAATTCTGTCTTAGCTTGTGGTTTTTGTCTTCAAATTTACATGGTTTTCATAAGCTAGAAGAACCACGGATGAGGATTAAACAAAACCCCAAGGGAGCATCATCGTAACATAATTCTGAGGACCTGTAGCAAAAAGCTGGGTTTTGGCTGTGTTTTATAAAGACATTCCTCCCGGTGCCAGGTCAGGGTGGTCACGCTGGGCGCATGGCCGCTCCAGGGGCACAGGGCAGGTGGTGAATTCAGCCCTGGCTTTGCAGTTGCTGGGAGCTGTGGAGCAGTGCTGCCTGGTGCTAGGAAACGGCTTGGCTAGAGGAGCTGGTGGAGCAGCGATGCCCACAGCAGCGTGCAGCCACAGCCTGAGGAAGCTCTCAAGTCAGGAAACCAGCTGGTAAAGCCACCAGAGGCAGGGCTGTGGTGGGAAAACCAATGATGGGTCAGTTGAAATGGCTCTGTGGGGAATTGTGGGCACTATCATAAAGACTGAAAGTTGCCTGTAGCTTCCAGTCATACAAATTAGATATGACAGTCATTAGTAATTGGGCTTTATGCTAACCCATGGACCCTCAACAGATCTGCACTGGGCAGTTGCCTTCCAGCAAAGTCAGGCAGAGCGGTGGGTCTGAAGCACTTGTGAGAGTCCATGTGGGACTATTGTAGCTTTGGGGTTCCCCAGCCATCATCACACCCCTGGGATGTCACTGTTAGGCAAGTGTCGCTTCTCTGCTGCAAGGAATATTAGGTGAAGGATGGTTTTCCTCCAGAACTGGAGGCACTGTGTTGCAGTGACAGCTCCAGCAGCAGCAGGGTAGAGCAAAGCCTGGGATACCCGGGTGCCACAGCTGTATTTCTGTCCCATGATACACCTTTTGTTTCTTAGTCTGTTCGGGGATGACACTGCAGGGTTGTTCTCCTCCTGGGTATGTTGCTGTCACTGCCTGCTGGGACAGGAGGAGGTGGAAGGGGACAATGGGCTGAGGTGATGGGGGTCAGGGGTACAGCAGAATCTGCCCTGGTCATGCTAGCTCAGCCCTCACATTGTCCCTGTGCTGTGGAGGGGGCAGTAAGTGTAACTGCTTCTCCCTATCGTTTGTGCCACCCTCCTTGTCTGGTATTGCCTGCTGTCCCTCCATGGCCTCCGGAGCAGTACGAGCATGCCCAGTCCCAGGAGGCCTTGGGCAGCCTGGATGCAGCAACATGATTTTCTGGGCTGTTTCTTACTATGTTGCATTTCTGAGCCTGCTGTGTTCCCTGGGCACATCTGGAGGGCAGGCACAGCACAGGCCCATTTCCTTAGTGGCCATCAGTAAATTGCCTGCACATGTGCAGTGCAGATTTGAGACATCCTCTGTGGTGGGATTTTTGTTTGGTTGGGGTTTTTTCTCCTGCAGGTTTTCCTTGCTGGATAAGGTGTTCTCCATTCGTGGAGTCCCTGCCCAGCTGAGCCTCCACCAGAGCAGCATCCTCCCATCCTCGTACAGCTCTTATTTTGTGCTCCAGTAATTCCAAGGCAACTCTGCTCCCTTCTAAGCTTGAGAGAGATTTACCGGATGGGCATGTAAGGATGCTCTGGGGAAGAATGGAGGTGCCCCACCACCTCTACCATCTCTCCCAGGGTAAGGACATGAGGCTGACACAGGACAAGCATCCTCTGACCTGCTACCAAGCAAGGACTGGGCTGCAAAGCCCAAGGCATGGATCTTGGCCTGGGGCTGCTGCTGCTCAAGCCGGGTGAGGATGAGCGTGGCCTCTGCGGCTGCCCTGGTCTCAGTCCCTGTGAAGCAGCAGTGGTGGTGGTGGGGCTGCATTTGCATAAACCGGAATGCAGCAAGCGGCAGGGAGGTGAAGAGCAGAGCACTGGAAATCCACGCAGCCTCCAGCAAGGGCTGTCCTGCACAGGAGCTCTGCATTGGTCCCCATTTGCAGCTCCCGCCTGTCCTGCCCCCTGCCTGCCCCTCTGCATGCCTCGTGCCTGCCCCCCTGCCTAACCCTTTGCCAAACCCCCTGCCTGCCCTCCGCATGCCCTGCCTGCCTTTCCCCATGGGCCCAGGGAGAGGCTGCCGCATCTGCTTCACACCCTGCTGACCGCCCAGTGTGGGGATGTGGGAGCCGAGCTCTGCCTCCTCAGGAACTGCTTGGGTGGCCAGCAGGCAGGCGGGTAGGGGGCTGGCACAGTGGGACAGGGTCTGTGCCCATCGCCTGAGTTGTGCCTGGGTTCTCACTGCTTTGGCCAGCAGCAGGTAGAAGGAGAAAGGTGCCTGGAGAGCATGTGGATGGCCAAGATGTGTGTCTGGATAGTGACACATGGGTCTAGTTTGCTGTTTGGGGTCTAGTTTGTGTGAAGTGGGGTGGTGACACACAGGCAGGGGAGCAATGCTGGCATGCAGCCCAGCTGAGGAGCACTGACTGCAGTGTGGGCTTAACCTGGAGGGGAGAGGGGCTAGTAGGCTGTGCTGGGGAGCAGTGGTGCCCAACAGGTTCCTAGTGTGGAGGATGGTGCCAAAGAAGTGGCACTGTCCTGCTCATCTTCACACCTGTAACCTGCTGCTGATACCTTCTTGTAACATGGGGCAAGGGCACCATGCTGCTGCCCAGGGCACTGCGGGGCTCACCCAGGCGGGGCAGAGGCTGGGCTGGCTTCTGAGCACTGGGGACAGGATCTGCAGCCAGGGACACATGCCATCTGTGCATCTGTACATGCTGTACCGGTGCTGCCCACGCTGGCCTGCTCCAGAGCCGCCTGCCTGGGTGGTGGTAGAGCCAATGAGCACCCATGGGTGGGAGAATCTGGCCAGGGACCTGGCTCCTTCTCTGCGGGAAGTTTTGACTTCTCCCAGAGCAAGTCTGCTGTTAATTCCCTCAATCTCCCCACAGCAGCAGCAGTGCCCCCAGCGCTGGGCTGTTGGCAGGCAGGCAGCCGCAGGCAGTGGGGCGGCTTTGAGGACCCATCTCCCCATGGTTGTGCTTCCAACTCACCCAGCAGAAGGTGTGACTCCTGACTCCTGGCTCTTCTGCTCCATCTTTTCCCAGTGGGCACATTGGAGGTTTGGCATGACCGGGATGCTCTGAGCCCTTGCTCCAGGAGCTTCAGGCCTGGATGTTGGTGCTGCTTCTCCCGGACAATGTGGCTGATACTCTGGAGAAGCCCTCTCGTGTCCCCTGTTCTCCAAGTGCCTGAGCTGGTGGCTGGCTGGGATCTGCGCCTCACCCTCTGGATCCTGAGCTTCACCTCAGCGTTCGTTCACATGGAGGGCCAGGTCTACTCACCCACTGTCAACACGCACTATGGGAAGTTACGGGGAGCGCGTGTGCCGCTGCCCAGCGAGATCCTGGGGCCCGTGGACCAGTACCTGGGGGTGCCTTATGCTGCCCCCCCCATCGGGGAGAAGAGGTTCATGCCCCCTGAGCCACCACCATCCTGGTCTGGCATTAGGAATGCTACCCACTTCTCACCGGTCTGCCCCCAGAACATCCACAACGCTGTTCCGGAGATCATGCTGCCTGTCTGGTTTACCTCCAATTTGGATATTGTAGCCACTTACATCCAGGATCCCAACGAGGACTGCCTGTATCTCAACATCTACATCCCCACGGAGGATGGTGAGTCCCGCCGGGGTGCCCGCAGGAGGGCAGGGGAGGCCGCTCTGCCCCTCCCCAGCAGTGGTTGGTCTCACCTGGGTGTTGTGTTCGAAGCATGTGGTTGTGGACCCTGCAGCATGCTCTCTGTTTGCTTAAAGCTTTCTCTAGCCACACAGCTCGCTTTCTTGCCCTCAGCTGCCATCTCTGTCTCGCGTGCTCCTGCTCCTCCACCACCTCCCAGCTCCCCCTCCCTCCACCTCCATGGCATTGTCACGGGTTCCTCTCTTGTGTTGCTAAATCTGAATCCGACTCTCTGACCGCAGATCCACAGAGTGACAAGCTGGTTTGTGCTCCCCAGGCGCCGAGTGCCAGGTTCTGTCTTGAGTTGGTTCGGGTTTGTCCTTCCTCCCCGCTTCCCACCCTCCCCAGGTCCATGCGCTAGTTGTGGGTGTGGGCTGCGGCTGGGAGGAACACTCTCTGCCTCTCCCTGGGAAGGTGCTCTGGCAAGGAAGGGACCTCAGAGCCCTTTTGCTGGCCCTGGTAGCGATGGGAGTTTGGGGCGCAGGCAGGCACACCGCTTTGGCTGCTCCCCTGTCTGCCGGGGGGGACAGTGGTGGAGCAATGAGCCTGGAGTGCCATGGACCCACGGGCACGATCCTGTTGGGGTGAGGCTGAGTGGGGATGGTTGCCTCCTTGTCTAACCTTTTCCTTTGTAGGAGATCCCACCTGAACTGTAAGTAGAGGGCAGGGGAGGCAGTGCCTGTCCATGTGCCTGCCTAAGCCTCACCGCAACAGGAGCCCCTGGGGGTTTTCAGCAGTCTGGAAGGGACCTGCAGTGGGTCTGCTGCATGCAGCGGGGCAGCCTGGGGGGCCAGTGGCTTTTCCCAGGCCGACTGGCTCTGCCTCTCTGTCCCCGGGGCCCTTGGCCACGGGATGCATCATGCCTTCCTTCCCGCCCAGCACGGCTGGCCCAGAGTTTTCCTCCCACGGCAATGCTCCCTCCCCACCTCCCGCGGTCCCTGGGGTGGCGGGAGGGTGGCAGGGTGGTTGTGATTGCATGCCCACTCCCACCCGTGGAGCCTCCTGTTATTTTGTAGTATTTTATTCATTTTACAGTAAAACGGATTTCCAAGGAATGCACCCGAAAGCCCAACAAGAAAATATGTAGGAAAGGAGGTATGTAGCAAGGCGACCGGCAGAGAGGCACAGAAAGGAAAGAGAGAGAGAGCAAGAGGGTGCTTGGCCAGCCCCCGGCCACAGCATTCTCCTCCGGCACCTCTCTGTGCCGCCACCCAGACCGCGGGCCCTCCAAGCAGCCCATCCTGCTGTCCCCTACTTTCCACTCCAAGGAGCCACACAGGCACTCCAGACACCTCTGCTCCCTGGCCATGGGAGCTGGAACTGGTGCCGGCTGGGAGCTCATGTCTGGGAGCAGGTCAGAGGAGAATGCTCACATTGCTCCAGGCCTTTGAGAACAGCTTCTCTGGGGCTGAGCCTTCATCCCACTGGCACCAGCAGCCTCCCAGTCCCTAGGAATGAGGGCCTCTGATGGCAGGTAGCACTTAAATGCACCCATCCCTTATGGATGCATTCCCTCCCAGGGGTGTATGAACTACCTCAGGGAAGCACGAGTGTGATGGGGGCCTGCAGCCCACCCTAAGATAAGCAATTACCCTGTTGCATCCCTGGTCATTTTGCATCCAAATCTCCTTGGTTAAAAGCATCTCCTGGCTGCATAAATGCTACCTGCTGTAGTGGAAAGTGTGTCTGCGTGTGGCAGGGGGTTGGAACTGGATGAGCTTTGAGGTCTTTTCCAACCCAGACCAGTCTGGGATTCTATGTTCTGCCTCAGCTCCTGATCCTGCCAATGCTGCTCACACTCCAGTGCTTCTGCCAACCCTGCCAGTGAGGACCTGCTCTCTACCCCTGGCACAGCAGGCTTCCCAAGCCCCAGCTGAGCACTTCCAGCTCAGGCTCATCTCTGCTTTGCTTTGTCTCCATCCCCAGGGCTACACGGGGCTCATCCTACTGCACTTTAGGACAAAGGGGAAAACTCAGCCCCCTTGCCCCAAAGTGATCCTGTGTTCCCAGCCAGTGCTGTGGGCTGGGGAGTGGAGACAGGCAAATGGGAGCTGGCTCAGCCCCTTGTTGGACACAAGACTTTGCCCACCCCATTGCATGACCCCTTTGCAGGCAGGGAGTGCCTGGGCTGCCCTGTGTGTCCCCAGGTCGGATATGTGGGCAGACAAACAGCCAAGCTTTTCTGGAAGCCTCAGTGTAGGGAGGGAGTGTCTGGTTGGCAGGGGGTCCTTGCATCCTGGCCTCCACCTCCCTGCGCCCTTGAAGTTGGTCGGGCCGGTGCAGCTGGGCTTGGATGTTTGGGGAGCACTTTCCTTCCAGCCGTTTCCCTGAGGTTTGTTCCTGGATTTCTTTGCTGTGCTTTTCCTGTTGCTGCCCTGGCTATTCACACGCCATCTCTCTTGAGAGCCAAAACTGGCCCTGAAAGGGCTGGTGCATTAGGGAGTCTCTGCACGCTGCCTCCGGAGCTGGCTGCCAGCGATCACCAGCCACTTCAAAGTACTTCCTCTCCCGGCCCTCCCACCGGCTGCTGGGGCTGGCGGACCCCCGCCATCTCCAGCTCTAGGCCAGCCCCAGGAAGCAGGGTCCGCATTATGGCTGGAGGAGGGGGGTGATATAAGACACAGTGACACATCTCAGGCACGCTCATCTCTTGGTTCTCCATCCCCGTCAGCTCTGCTTATGGGCAGTTTCTTTGCAGCCCATCTGCAGTTGCCTCAGGTCATCTCATGGATGTGCCCTCTGCCCCCACCAGGCTCTGCTGGATCAGGAACCAGCAGATCTCCTGTGCAGGCTGTTTGGACATCCAGGCATTGTGTGTCAATAATTAAAGCACCCAAACACTGACGCTGCCATCAGCTCAAACTGAGTCCCTTGTGATGAGACACAGGATTCCCAGTTCCTCGTTGTGCATCCATTAGTAGTGCCTGAGGTAAGGATCATGTACCTACAGTGCTGATTGTTTTGGGCTGTGTCATTTGAACATTGGCTTGTTCTGGAATGTTAATTATTATTATTTGTAAGGCTGCATATGAGCAGTGAATAACCTCTCCTCTCACAGAGCAGTATTTTGGCAGCTTAAAATGCCTCAGGTCCCACCTCATTGGAGTTTTCATTATTTCTGCCACTCTAAGCTCAGCATATTCCATGGCAGAAAAAGGACTGAGAATTTATCAAAATTTATCCCTTTGACAAAAAAAAATCTCCATTTCCAGACCCAGTTGCCCACAATAATTTCCTATATGGACATTTACTATGTGCCAGTCTCCTCTATGCACTTTGGTCCCTTCACTGGGAGCAAGGCATGGATGATGCCAGGGGAGCTGATAGCTCTGACGCTCAGGTTTTCTATAAAAATAATGCTGGGCACCTGAAAAGCACATACACACACGCAGTACAGAGCCTATGTGCAAAATGCAGCTCTGTCCTTTGCTTTGTGCTGCCAACACTTGTAGCCTATGCTTGGCTGTGGTGGGTGCTACTTTTCCCTTTCCTTCACCACCAGTCTGGGCAGGCCTTCCCTGTGAGGGTGCTGAGGCGCTGGCACAGGGTGCCCAGAGAAGCTGTGGCTGCCCCATCCCTGGCAGTGTTC
>WYDI02023047.1:1467-17367 GCA_009867235.2 Psittacus erithacus
ACCTGCCCTGGTGCAGCTTGAGGCCGTTTCCTCTTGTCCCATCCCTTGGGAGCAGAGCCCAGCCCGCTCCCGGCTCCATCCTCCTCTCAGTGAGCGATGAGGTCCCCCCTGAGCCTTCACTTCCCGCCACTCTCTGAGGCGGGAAACGCCATGAGGGAGCCGCTGCCCCTCGCTGTCAGGGTTCCCGCCTCCTCCTCTGACAGGAGCTGCCTCAGCCCCGCCATGGGCACGGAGCACCGCCCCGGCGGCCGTGAGGTGATGTCTCTTCACAGGCAGGGCTCGGACGCCATGCTTGGGTAGGGGAGGGCGGTGGTGGAGGCTCTGTTGGGTGGTGTGAGGTGGGGCAGTTATGGCGTCCATTGGGATCCCCTCGTGGTCAGACCCCACAGGTCAGCGCATGAAGGGCAATGGAGCTGGTGCTGAGGGCAGTGAGGGACCTGGTGGGGTTTAAATGGAGAGGAAAAGGCTCAGGGGGGACCTCATCGCTCACTGAGAGGAGGATGGAGCCGGGAGCGGGCTGGGCTCTGCTCCCAAGGGATGGGACAAGAGGAAACGGCCTCAAGCTGCACCAGGGCAGGTTTAGATGGAGCTGAGGAACAATTCTTGCCCCAAAGGGTGCTCAGGCATTGGAACAGGCTGCCCAGGGCAGGGCTGCAGGCACTGCTTTGACAGAGCAGCCCAGAACCCAGGACTGAAGCAAAGTCCAGCTGGATTTAGTGTTAAATCTCAGGTCTCACTGCCTGACAAACGCAGGGCAGACTTTGCTCCAGGATAAGGTGTTTACAAGGATCTGACCTGAGTTAGACACAGTCATCCTCCTCAGCCCCAGAGTCCTCAAGGAATGAAGGGCTTTGGAAGGGGCAAAACTCCCCCTCCATTAAACCTGGGGATGGCAAAGAAAGAGAGAAGCAAAGAATTCCAGAAGAATGTGTATTGCAATTGTCCAGTCCCGCAGAAAGCCACCAGGGAACCATTACATCAGTTGGGAGAGGCTTTCCCCTTTTGATATCACTGCTGAAACCCACTTAAAAGCATCATGGGGACCACCTTCAAAGCCAAAGGGCATTGCTGCCTCCCAGCACACTACATGCTTTTGCTGTTCCCTAGTGCTGTTTTGTTCTGAATAAATAGATCCTTTTGGGGTTATTAGATACAAACCTTCCCAATACGAAAGCAAACCTGAAACAAAACAATAACAGGTAGAAGACCCAAACCAACACACACACGAATGCGCAGACAGCCGCCCATCCTACAGTACTGAACATCATCGACAGCTGGACAATTAAATACATCTTCAACTCAGCCACATTTACACATTAAATACATAGAATCCACTCGAACCTCGCATGTAAACTTTGTTGGGTACCTTCTGAAAAGAAGTATAATGTAATACATAGATATTCAAGTACAAAGAGCTCCTGGATTGTTTCGGTTGCACCAGCGAAAGAACAAAACTAGAGGTTTTTGGTAATCTGTTTGGTTTGCAGCCTCTTTAGGGAACAAAGGTTAAGAGCTTGGAGCCTCAGGTAAAAAAACATTAGGATTTGCTGCTGACCTTTGATGTGTTAAAGGATCTGGCCTAAGAGGCTGGAAAATGATAGCACTGAGACTCTGTCCCCTGTTGTTTGTGTCCTGGTCTTGCTGCTGCTCTGGAGGGGGGAAGAAGGAGGTTACAGCCCATAGTGGCACTGCTCAGTGTTACGGCTGTAGTGAGTTTTCCTCCTTCCCTTTCTCCCTGGATACTTACAGGGAGCATTAAGTATAAGCCCAGGGATGTGCAGAGGGGTGGGAGGAAAGGATGCAGTCCTGTAAGAGGAATCTAAAGCATCCTTTCCAGGGAAGACCTTGGTAAACATAAGCCACTTGGCAGCACAGTTCTTGATTCCACCTCGTAATATTGCAGGTCACCACCATGGTTTTGGAGCCAGCACTGGCAGGAAAGAACTTTCTGCGTGAAGTGGAAAGGAAGTCCCATTCTGCCCAGATCTGGACTTCTCCATCTCTTGTGAGTTAACCCTGACCTTGCAGGAAGACAATCCTATGAGCACAGCTATTGCTACCAACCTTATATACTACGATGGGGCATGTCTCATGCATGTTTGCAGACTTCAGAGCTCAGTGGAGGAAGGGTTGGTTTAACAGCTATTCTCAGGGATCAGGATCCTCAAAGTGACCAGCCTAAGGGCTCTGGTAATAAGGAGGATGATCAAACCCAGCCACCAACCAGCCCTTTTCTTTGGCCTTTGAGTGACTGCTCCACCTGAACATCTAGCTCCTTTTATTTAAGGGAGCCTGACCAGCTTTTTTGTTCTTCCTTTCCTTATCAAGGGGAGAAAGCTGTTTCCTAGCCAGGGCTCCCTAAGCTGAAGCAGCTGCAGCGCATGCTCCTTAGCACACACACTGTTCTCCGGATCTGCAGAGGCTGATGCTTTTGTGCTCTGCCCTATCCTCAGATTCAGAGGAGAAGTTTGAGCTGCTAGGACATAGGAACCAGCCTTTACAGAGCAGGGCCCTTCCCTTTGCTTTGTACACCCCAAATTCCTCACTCTGGAGGAAAACCCAGTGAGAAAAGAGCCTGGGGACTTTTCTACGCCTGGTTGTGGAGGCTTTCCTTCAGGCCTGGTAGAACTGCTGGCTGGAAGCTGGAGAGGTGTGAGGGGTGTCCGGCTCCTTCTCCTCAGCTTCCCACAGGTTGTCATAGCTGAAGTCACTCTGGAAGCTCTGGAGCTCGGCGTAGTCATGGTAGGCTGAGGAGTCACTGTGCGGGAAGTTGGTCTCTGGCAGGTCGTAAGTGCCAACATCCCCATCTGCAATAAAACAGAGCAAAGCACTCAGAGCTCATGAACAACCCAGTGGCTGCCTGCTCCTTTGCCAGCAGAGTACACATGAGCGTCAGCAAAATCACAGCGCAGATGCAAGTGATCTAGCAAAATGGTGGAAGTGTCTGCGCATCCCTGCTCTGCTCTGAGGAGACCTATAGACTCTGTTACAGACACAGGCAAGAGGCAGGGTGACAGAGTGAGTCCCACTACAGGGGAGCAGGAGGAAGGGTGGGCATGTGTGAGTCCCTGTGCTCCCTCTCAGACCTGCTTTGAATGATCCTTACGGAGACAGACACCAGCAAGGCAGAGTGGGTTGCAGCACCCAGTGGGCCTCCCAAGAGTCTCACCTGGTAGCTGCAATGAAGGGCCCAGATGTTCCTCTTGCAGAGAAGAGATCTGAAAAGAAAGAGATGTATTGATGAAGACGACTTAGCACTGCAGTGCTAATACTCCACACCAGGGAATCAGGCCTCTGTTGACTCCCCATCCCTGCTCTCCAAGATGCATCCCTGATCTCCAAGATGCAATGACCAACCACTGTTCCAGTCTGATGAAAGGCAGGAACCCCAGCATCTCCAAGTATTCCCCCTGCAGCCTCAGACTGCATTTACAAACTCACATCTTCAAGATAGGAAGCATCAGGAGGTCGCAGCTGTAGACGGCATGACGAGCTGTATGGAGCCGCAGACACCTCTCTGCAGTGACTGGGCAGGGGCTGGCAGTTCCTCTTCTGCAGAGAGAGATGGTCTCTGCAGACATTCACCTGTGCTGAGCAGGTCTGTCCATGACACTGCAGGAACTGAACCAAAACACTCCACATTTGATGCTTGCTATGGACAGTGGGGCAACACTGACCTGCTGCTCCCAACCTGTAAGCCAGCCCTGCTCTGACCAGACTTGGCAAACCCAGGTTTTCTGCCTATCTTACAAATTCTACTACATTCCAATCCTGAAAGCCTTAATGGGAAAGGAAGAATGGCTGCAGGTCCCTTGCAATGACCCACAGAGGTGGTAGAAGTTGGCCAGATGTGAAGGCAGGAGGATGAAGACTACTGGCAGCTGGAGGGATGAAGGACAGAGACTCAGCATATTCCTGAGAGGTGAGTAAAACTAGAAACATAGCCTTTAACAGACACTTATCACAGCTGGGATTTTTTGGGGTGGATGAAGGGGTCTCTGTGTCTGACTCATCTCTAGTTTCTGTAGGCTGGATGATCACATCTCAGCCTCTGTTTTGTGGTTTCTGGCTCTTCCTGGGATTGTGGTGAGCATCCAGTGATAAGACAGGGGAAACCTGTTCCCCTCTCACTCTGCCCTGCCTTGACAAAACAGGGAACCTGCCCCACCCTGAAATGCAGCTTCCACATCTCGCTCAGGCTCAGGCAGACAGCAGGAAAAGAAATGGCCTGAGGCCTGATTTCTGGAGCCAAAAGCTTGTGTGCTGAGTCAAGCCCATAACCAGCAGCAGACACACTGGGTTCCTTTTTACCTCTTCCAGGAAGCTGGATCCTGCCACACTGTGAACTGCAGAGGAGCTGGGGGTATAGGGGTCTGCATACAAGGGGGAGCGGGGCATGGCTGGCTTCTCCAAAGAGCTGGAAGCGGTTGAGGGCTGACTTCCCACCAAGCTCCATCTGTTCAGCTAAAAGGCAGAATTGAAACAGAAACATGACATGCGGTACCCTACTTGGAATTCATCCCCAGGAGGGATCAGAGTGGGGAATCTCCCTGCAGCTAAAGTCCCAAATGCTGCTCAGTCATGAGGGATGACAGGGCTGGCTCCCAACTGTGGCCATCTGTGCTGACAAGGGGACTTCCCTGAGTGTAAGATAGATGCACACTCACATGGCATCACACACTAAACCAATGATGGACACACAGTGGAAAGCTTGTGTTGGTTCAGGAATTAGTGCCCAGCGTCTCAGGGCTCCAAGGTGTTGCTCTCTTTGTCATATTTAACCTCACTTCCCCTGGGGCATTCTCAAATGGAACTGGGCTTCACACCTTCCAGGTCAGTTCTCCCTGCAAGTAGCACTGTAAGGGAAGTGTGACCCATCCACCAGCTTCTCTGCTGCTTAACCCTTCCCATCCCCACCATGTCTAACCTGGGGCTTGGAGCCACCTGGTCTAGTAGAAGGTGTCCCTGTTGCAGAGGATTGGAACTAGATGAGCTTTAAGATCCCTTCCAACCCAAACCATTCCATGATTCTCTGTTGCAGCTCCCTTACATTGCTGAGGTCCAGATGTGGCAGGGGAGCTGTGGGATGATGCTGCAAGTTGTGTGCAGAGTATGGCTCATTGTACACAGAGGACAGGAGCTCGCCGTTGGGGTTCTCAGGAATGAGGCTGCAGATGTTCTTCTCAGTGTCCTGGCTGGGCAGCTGCTGGCCACAAGGTCCACATTTGCCCTTGGACTTCCTGGCACTGCCTCCCCTCCGCAGGTCCTGTGCCAGGCACTGAAATAAGAAGATAGACCCTGGAGATGGCTCTTCTCAGGCCAGCCCTGGGCACACAGACCTGCCTGCAACCACTGCAAGGCACTTCCCTGCTAGGGCGTCATGCTGCACTCATGCATGTTCCTGCAGCCCATGCTTCACGTGTTCCTCCCCATGCATGCACATACCCTTGGGCATATGTAAGCTGCACAGGATTAGAGCAAAGGCTCTGACACCATCACCTCCACCCACAGGCTTTTACTTTAGGATTTTCTGACCTCTGAACAGCCCCATTTGCCCTTTTGCAATCTGTACCAATAACCCTAATGTAGAGCAGAGTTTTGGGATGGGATTCCTCGGCAGACTTTTCCCTTATCAGCAATAACAAAGCTGAGCCAGGACAAATATAGGCTCCGGGCATGGATTTGCCATGCTGCATAGCAAACACTGACCACCCAGTTCATGGATAGACTGCTCATAGGCAGTGTCTGTCCTCACATGCATCCCAGGCTTTTGGGGGGTTCACTTACATGGAGAGGCTGGGAATAGCCAGGGGAGAGGGAGTCTTCAAGCACCCTGCTCTCAGGCATCAGCACGAAGGACTGTCCATCAGGGAGAGAGCCGCTGTTCTGGGAGAGGTGTGTTAAGGTGGCCACTCTCCCTCCTGATGCCCAGGAGTTGGTACGGCCATCAGAAGTGAGGGACCCTCTCCCACTGCCAGCAAACTAGATGGGGGAGAAGAAGAGCATGTAGGAACAACCCTCTGGACACAGGCATGTCCCTCCCTAGTCCCATGTCCCACCACACAGCATTGTGACAACCTATGGCCAGGTTGAAGGCAGTAGGATGAAACCTACTGGCAGCTCAGGGGATGCAGGACTGAGAGTCAGGAAGAACCTCCAAGGGAAGGGAGGAGTTCAGCAATATGGGGAACACCAGCCACAGACTCAGAATAGCCTTTTCCCAAGAGATGTGCCTTTAACAAGCACTCAGTTATCCTGCTTTTTAAGGACTATAATACAATATATGCCTATATAATGTAATATGGGACTTCCAAAGAATCTGCAGGGATCAGCAGCTTCCTGACAGCCTTCAAGCAGGAGACTTGAAGCAAAGCCTGCTGTGTCACCAGAGATAGGTGGCAAGAGATAGGTCAGATGGGAGTGCTGGGAGACAGGTATTGACTAGCTCACAACCCCACAGCATGTTACCTGGCCGGGATGTGGCAGTTTTGATCCCGGAAAACTCTCTGATCCAGAGAGGGAAGAGTCAGCATTTCGGAACTGGGCTGTTTTGAGGCAGTAGAGCCACTCCTGGTAATCCTCATAGCTGCGGCAGGTCACCCGGATTGAGTTGATCAGTCGGCCTGTGGAAACACCACTCACTGCTGTTACTGGGCTTCATCAGAAATGAGAATCCTCTTGCTCCATCCCTCCCTACATTCTCCTGGGATCTAGAGACCCGGTGCAGGGGCAATGGGAATGCTCTGTCTTCAGTGCTGACCTTTTGCACGTGGCTGAATGTAGGACAGAGGCAATCACAGCCCAGATCTAAATGAGGGGGTGTGGGTGCTGCTGGCTCACAGGCTCTTCCTGCCAGCAACACCAGGGCACAGATGTTCCCAGATTTCCAAGCAGTTCAATTCACAGAGCTTGGATGCTAACCCAGGAGCATGGCGACAGCTCCTTAGCAAAACCAACCCGGACCATCACGCACCTTCTATTAAAAAGGAGGTTTTCTCATTCTCTTCAAAAAGCACTTGGATGGCATTGAGTGGCAGCTCACCCTGTTGGAGAGAGAAGAGGCTTAGGAGTGCAGAGCTGAGCACATCACAGCCCACGCCATACAGCAGACAGTGGAGCAGGGAGGACAACATGCCTACTTCAGGGCTGGAGCCCCTCCTGGCACCTGGCTGGCACCTCCATACTCTTATAGGTGTGGAACACAGGCATGTTGCAGAACCCTTTCCTCAGACTTACTGCAGGAATGAAGCCTCGGAAGTGGCTGCACAAGGCACTTCTGTAAGCTCTGTCCTTACGAAGTCCCTCCTGAACTTGGAAAAACACTCCTTCCCTTCTAGTCCTGTTTTCCACAGCTTCCCATAGTTTAATGACAGACTGCACTTTGCAAACGTGGTCCTGAACGAGGGTTTAGAGGTGCTGGATTGGGACTTCCAGCCTTGCAAACAGGAATGCCCACAATCCGCACCCTACAAAGTCTTACAAAGACAGGGTTGCGCCCTATAAATGCCAGTTGGGTGAAATGTGAGCTCTTGTGCTAGACTAGGGCACAGTTGTGAATGCCACTCCTGTGATCCTAGTGGGCTCTGCACTTCCATCCATGTTCCAAATAACAGGGCACGGGAGCTAAATCAGTCACTGGCAAAACTGGAGTGAGAAGACACCATGTGCTATTCCCCCTAAGTGCAATAGCACCTCTGTATGCACATCCACCACTGTTCTCTCTGCCATCACCCAATGTCCCATGCTCATCCCCCTATCTGACCCTGTGCCAGGCCCAGCTCTCCAATGATCCCCATGGGACTGGTAGGAATGGGACTGCCTGTTCCAGACCTCTTCTGCTCTGCTGCCTGCTGCCAGGAGTCCCTTCAGTATCATTGCTGAAGTTCAATTCCCTATGGGAATTAAACCTTGGCAGAAGGACCAAGGGTCTCCTCTTCCTTTGGGGCTCCCCAAGCAGAATTTTCCTTATGGAAATGAAACCAGAACTGGCATTCAGCTCAAGGTCCTCTCAAGAGGTGAAATCATTCAGGATTCCTTCGCCTTAAGTTTACAGGCTGCAAAACAAGGTGTCTAGCAGAAACTCCTCCTCATGCCCTCACTGCAGAGCTGCACAAGCTCTGGGGAATGTGGCTGACGACGTGACAGCTTTGCCACGAGGGAAACATGGAGCTCAACCAGGCGCTGTGGTTTGTGCTGGCCAGCTGCCTCTGTAGCAGCCTGTGGGCACATGCAGCTGGCTGTGGTATTTCTCCTCCACCAAAGTGATTTATGGGCTGAGCAGTGCAGGAAGGCTGACCTTGGGAGGGAAAGCCCAGGCAATGCCCTGTGACTTGTTTTCTCCTTTTGCTGTAAGAAATCAAGTAATGGTGTTGGAAGAGACCTTAAAGCTCACCCAGTTCCAACCCCCTCCCATGGACAGGGACACCTTCCACTAGAGCAGGTTGCTCCAAGCCCCATCCAACCTGGCCTCAACACTTCAGGTGGTAAAGACACTGCAAGGCTGCGTGTGGAGGGGTCCTGTGATGCCTGCTCCTGCTGCTCCTCAGCTCTAGCACATGGGTGCCCTCCTGCCACTAGGAATGACTGCATAGGGCTTCTCTCAGGCATCCTGTGCTCCAGCTTCCCTAAGGCAACAGCCCTCCATCCATGGGGACTATAGTCTCACCTATGGAAGCACAGCAGCATCCCCCCAGTAACACACTGCAGAGAGCCCCTCCGGCCTTCCCTGGGCATGACATGAACTTTCCTCTCCCCAGCAGCTTGCTGATTTATACCTTGCCCAGGGCCTTTTCCCACCAGCAGTGAGCCAGAGCTGCTGTGGGTGAGCCCCATCCTGGCATGCTTAGCCCCTGCCTTCCCCTTCCCTGTCCCACACACAGCACTTGGCAGCAGCAGCTCCTGCGGGTAGTCTGAAACTGGAGAACAAAAGGGCCGGGCTATTCCTTCACACACAAATTGTAGGGCTCAGCGTCTGCTGGCAGGGAAGGGAAGTTCATTTGCAGAAGCCCTGGGAGAAGGAAGGCTCCTGTGCCCTGACTTGCCTGTGGAAAATCAGGTTCCCAGTGCAGTGTCACAGGCTGGTGAATCAGCCCCTGTGCAGAGCCCTGCCATTACCCCAGCACTGAGCCGCCCTGGGACCCACGCTCAGCACCGTGGGAAGGGAACATTGCATGGCCAGGGCAGACAAATCTGGTTTAAGCTTTCAAAAGAGATGAGTTAATCTGTGAGCCCAGCCCAAGGCCCCCTTACGTATGTTCCATTCCCAGGAGCTACAAACGTGTTCCCAAAAAGAAGCGCTGAAGTGTGTCACTTAAGCCACCAGCTGCTGGAAAACACCCTCCAGAGCTGCATAGGGATGGAGGAGAGCTCTCACTGGCGTATGTGCCCTTTCTGCTGCAGGCACAGCATCTCCTCTGGCCAGGGGGATGCTCTGTGCAGTCTTCCCTTGAGTTAAAAGCAGCCTGTATGGCTCGAGGCCTAATGTAGACATGGTGAAATCATGTGAAGAAGGACCCCAGGGAGTTCACACTGCATTTCCCAAGCCCTCACTTTCTGCAGGCTTTCCATGTCACTGGCTCCTCTCTCAGTGGCTAGGAAGGATGCTGCACATGCAGGTTCACAGACAGTTCAGTGCTACTTTTGGCAAACAGGGTCAGAAAGCACACGGCTGTTTAATAGCCATTGGAGTGATGCCTCAGATGAATGTTGACAATCACATTTCAGGGCCATTCAGACTGAAGGCAATGTGAATGCAGCTCCCATTGCCCACAGTGCTGTCTGTGCTGAGGCTCCCAGCATTGCTACCACAAGCAAAGACATAGCAGTGCACTACAGAAGCTCATCTGACATCCCTGGGGCACTCAGACTTCCACATCCCTGCTAGCCCTTCCACTGGTGCCCTTGTTCCATAGTGCCAGCAGCAGCCTCTCTTTGCCCAACAGCCAACTAATGCCTTTACCCTTCCCTATGAGCATTAGATGTGCTGCCTGGATGCTACCTGCTTCTAAGTGGTCCCACAGATCCTGGGAAGCAAGCCCCCCACTGGGATACTCTCTGGGGCTGTTCCAACTCCTGTCTTAAGCAGGCAAGCCAGTTTCTGTGCCAGCATAATCACACATGCCAGCCTCCCTCCTCCCAGAGACTTGAGATTCCTTGGCAGCCAGCTCCTTTCCCCCCGGGCTTTTGTAGGAGGGCAAGGTGTTTCTCATGGGAAGATAGCTTGCAACATCCCTTTGCCTGCTGGCAAGGGAGCAGTGTGGAGGGAAAGCCCTTGCCAACATGGAGAGCACAAGGGAAACCAGGTGGAGAAGGAGCAACAAGCCAAAGAGGTGCTGAAATAGCTGCTGTGGATGGGTGAGTGAGAGCAGGGAGGTGCTGAGCTTACCTTAAAACAGAGGCTGTTTTGCTCTTCAGATACTATCACCAGTGTGGATGGGTAAAGCACCAGCAGCCGGTCATGCTGTTCCTAGGAAAGTAAAGAGGAAGAGGGTTGCCTGTGAACAGCCAGGCAGGGCTCAGATCTGGATCGCCTTTCTCTTTTGTCTGTCTGACAGCAGCCTGAGGCCAGGGCTTTGGAAACAGGGGCTCCATGGAGATCCCTGCTAGCTCCAGCTGCCAGCCCTGTCCTGCTAATGCTTTTATGCACATACTGTCCCCAGGCACCACTTCTGGGTCACAAGAGCCATAAAAACCTTTTTCCACGCACCACGATATAGGTAAAATGGCCCTTCAGGGACACATTGGATTAGTGGCAGCGGGTAGGCAGAAGCCTGCACTTGTCACTCCATTCTAAGCCATGCTGACAGAAGGATGCTCTCCAGAGATGTGTCCTACCTGGAAAGGCAGATGCTGAAGCTTCACTTTGGAAACACAAAGGACATCGCCCAAGGATTCCCGTTGGGTCCCTCTCCAATCCTGGACAGGCATGTTCTGCACGGACCACCGCAGCTCCTCCTTCCCTATGGAGCTCTGCTTCCAGTCATTCTAGGGACAGGAGCAAAACTGAGAAGCAGGGTAGACATGTCCTCCCCTAAGAGTTTAGGCAGCACACAGCACATCTTAGGCCATGTTTCAAGTGTGGCAGAAGCAGAAAACAGTAAATAAATCTGTGCAGGAGTCAGTTTTCCCACTGGGACTGAATACTTGGTACCTAGCATCATCTGTGCCTTGTTTTTCCAAAGGGGAATACCTCTGTTTTACAAGCGGAGAGATGGAGACAGGGAAGTAAAACACCCCAAAGAGAATGGAAGAGAAGACAAGTCTCTGGAGTCTGGTTTTCCAGGCCCCAGTCCCAGTCTCCTCCTCCTCCAAATGTTTTGTAAACTCGAGATCATTGCACAAGCAGTCAACCGGGTGAGAACTTCTCTGAACCAGTCCCAGACCTCTGCCCCTTCAGGGGCTGTGGTGGTGGCACCTCAGGGTCACAGGTCTCCCTTTCCACACACACACCCTGCCTGGCCCTATTGCAAAACCTTCCTTTTTGCACCCTAAACCTCAGAGGAGGCTGTACAAAAGCCGAGCTCCTAAATTAGAAGCTGTTGTTCAGTCTTAGCAGTAGAGAGTATCCTTAAGGTTGCCATTCAGACTGAAATCCCATCACACTCTGTGCTGATGGCACAGACCTAGGACCCTAAGGCCACATTTCTTCCACAGGCAGAACATTCCAGAGGCTGCAGAGATTATCCCTCCCACTGAATGTAGCAGGAGCAATACAGCATCCCCCCAAGTGGCCCAGCTCTGTTCAGCTGAGCCCATAGCACTCCTCACCATCAAAAGACACCAACCTGAGAGAGGAAGGGCAAGCCAAGGCTTCCTCCATTTAGCTGGATCTGCTTCTCCAGGTGATAAAGCCACTGTTTCAGCTCTGACTCAGTGGGGCAGAACACGATAAGGGGATTCAGCAGAGGACCTAGGTATGCGAGACACAGGATGAACAGAGCAGATAAGGGCACCAGTTGCAGCATCAATAAGTAAAGAGCTGGCCAGAGCTGTTACACTCAGCACATCATACACGGGCTGCCTGTCAGTGCATTGCTCCGTCAACATCAGCCCTTCCTGTCACTACCATCCCAGCAGGGATGACTCCAGCACTTCCACCAGCCACATCTCACTCTGACCATGACACTTTTCAGTCCAAATCCAGGCCAGGAACAAGAATCAAAGACAGTCCAAAAGTCAATATTGAAATCAAGAGACAGATTTCAGCTTTAAAAGTCCACAGCAGCTTGTGAGAAGCATCTCTGCAGGCAGAGACTATCGCACTGTGCTGCTGCAGACAGCCTAACTCAAGGCAAAGTTTCATGCTACTTCTTACTTTCACTTTGGCACTCAATATGTAGAACACTGGTGGCTTCCTGACACTCCTTATTTAGTGCTTCACCAAATACAATCTGTACCAGACAAGCTAAAGCTGCTCTCAGACATACTCCTGAAGGGAGGAACAGCCCCTAAATCTTGTGGATGCGAATGTTTCCCGCTATCATTCACGTAATAGCACAAGCAGTCTCACACACCCTCTGCTATTCACTACAGACACAACCTGGTGACGTGAAGGATCATTTCTGGCAGGTTGCAGAATGTATGTTGTGATTAATAATTTACCAGTGATCTCATATTAAAGCATACTTGGTACATGCTCAGTCAGACCTGGCTTTGAGGGACTTGGAAGCATTCAGATAAGCAAGTGTCCGGGGTAAAAGTGGTACTTTGCCCTCCTGTGGAGCCTTTCATCCCGTAATTCCTGCATGAACAATTGTTAATGATGACTTTGAAACACTGCTGTCTGACAGGAAATGCACTAACACAGACAGAGCAGGGGTAGGGAAACTGAGGCATAGACTCCCTGAGTGACTTTCCATAACCTCTCCATTCAGATCCACTGTGCATCCAAGTGCCTATGTGCCATCATGGCATCTTGTCTCCTCTTGCCTTGGTTTCCTAATGGAGATGAGGGGATTCCCTGTTTTACAGAGTTGCTATGATGCTATAAAGGTGTTGTTAGCTTTATCTAAATATTCTGAATAGCTCTCAGGGCATCCAGGTCCCTATGGAAACAGCAGGAATTTTGCTGGTAGGGCATCACCCTTAACATGGCACTGCTTGCTCTGCCACCCCATCTAAGGCCAGCCTTTCAGACATATCCTGAGGGCTGTTCACAATGCCACATCTAAACATGGCCCCAAAGGAAGAGAAGTGAGAAAAGGAACTTCTGCCTAAGCCTGAAGCCTCAGACATGTCTGAAGCTGGTGCAAGGAGCTGCTGGGGAGGCAGCGAAGAGAGGCTGCTGCTCATTCTCATTCAGTTCCTGCCACTTCCCTCAGCCCCAAGGGCACGTTTGTGACAGGGCTGTGACACAGCCATGCTGAGCAATCTGTGCCAGCCCTCATGCTCTTTTCTTCTGCCCTGTCCTTCCTCTTTCCTTGCAAATGATTCAAGAGGAACACTGGAAGTGAGAAAACCCTTTCTCAGAGCAGCAGCAGCAGTCTATTCCTAGCCAAATCTCTGCCTGGTGACACTAAAAAGCTGCCCCATTTGTAGAGGAGGGAGAGGTAACTCAAGGTGCTCAAGAACTGCATCAGCATCAGAGAAGGACCACAAAGCCAAGCTTTGACAGCCAGCCATCATCCACTTCTCCATCCTGATGCACCAGTGGCTCTGAATGCTGCCAGGCTCAGTTCTCATGCTCCACCTCCATACATCCAGAGATCCTGCCGGCATCTCTGATGTACTGAACAAGCCTGGGAAGCGCAGTTTATGGGCAACTGCTGACGCCACAGGATTGCGCAAGAGAATGGATGCACGTCTTTTGTGTCTCAGGGTCATGAGACAAAAGAATTCCACCCTCAGCCTGTGTGGAGCCACAGACAAGGCTCTTATCCCCTCCATGCATTGATTCCTGCCCCTGAAGCTCCACTGTTCTCACTGATCTTGAGCAACCTGCTTTAGTGGAAGATGTCCCTGCCTGTGGCAGAGGGTTGGAACTGAATGAGCTTTAAGGTCCCTTCCAAGCCAATCCATTCTGATCCCCTGGTTTCCTCACGTCACTGCTTCCGTCTATATACAGCACTCTGTCAGAAGGGCTTTGGTTTGTTCTTCCCCTCAGCAGAACATAAACCCAGCAAAGCTTGAGGCAATTTTCCACCCAGCCACACTCCTGCATGTTTTAATATAAGCAGAACAAGTCCACCCACCCCAGGGCAGACACCCCTGACTGGTTATGCATGGATGCATGGGAGAAGCTTTTCTTCACTTTACAGACTCCCAAAAAGGGTTGTAGGAGAGCTCTGACTAGAACAGTGCAACCAGCCCTTAAAATCAATGGGTTGTTTGTCCCAGCTCCTTTTTATAACATATGTAATCTTTCCATTTTAGTGGTCCTTGTATAACCTTCTCTCTACCAGAGGACACCAGAGTACACAGACAGGGCCTAGGACAAAGATAAGCTTTCTTGGCTCTGTATCATCACTTCCTTCTGTGCACTTCATGCCTTAACTACTACTCTTGAAGGCTTGCAACTGCTGTAATTTAACAGTGACTAAGCCAGAAGAAGCCTCCAGCCAAGCTGCAGATAGGTTGTTATCCCAGGAAAACCTGATAAAGCAAGTTTAAGAAGCTTGTGGATACAGGAGTGCTGGGGAAGAGGGAAGTGACATTGGGTCCTGGTGTTAACAGCAGAAGTAACTCACCTCTCAGCACTGTTGCCCACCAGGGTCACTTCCTCACCTCCAGCTTTAGATGGCCGCAAGAAGTGGGAGAAGGAGTTTTATTCCATTCCTTCATCAAAATGTGGTGCACAAAGGGAACTGTCACCATGTGCCCTGAGCACTAACCAGCTGGAGCACAGCAGCATCCTTCCTGTGCACTCCCTATCCACTCCCTTCCCTGCCTGCAGCCCTGGGCATCACTGGCCCGGAGTTTAGAACCAGGGAAGCCTTGATGGGAAAGCTGGAAATGCTGGAAAAGCTTCAGCTGTCTGCAGCCTCCTTCCAGAGCATGCTCTTCTCTGGGACAAGGTCAGAGCAGGACAAAGTGCAGAGACAGTCATGATTCATACAGCCTCTGTTCTCTGCTCAAACCAAATCAAGAGGCACTGACCTGCAATGCGGAAAGCGTGGTCCTCCTGCCCAGTGCTCTTCCCAGTCTCTATTTCATGCACACTCAGCTCTTTCAAAGGCAGCAGTCCCTGCATGAGGAGAACACACCGTTATTTTGAGGGGCAGAACACTTCCTTTACATTCCAAATCCTTCAGTTTTAGGGGAAACCTCATCAACATTCCATGGGAACGATGGGAATGACCATAAAGCAAAACTGAGCTGCCCAGTTTCTATACTCCAGTCCTTCAGAGTCCCACAATAACAAAGCACAGGATGACAAGTTTGTGCTCCCTGTCTCAGGCTTTCTAAGCAAGCACTAATACTGACTGCTGTAATGTCTAGGGGTCAGTATTGGCACACTAATTCCTCTTTAATTCCTCTACAGTTAATAAAGTAAGGAGCTGTTTATAAAGTAGATGGGAGATTTTGTAAGACTGTTTGCTCTGTGACATGTGTCTTTGCTCATGAGAGCTGGATTGTATTGGCATATTGCATGAACCTCAAGTCACCTAGAAAACAAAAAATCACTTCTAAAGGGAACAAATTTGACCATCATCTACAAAACAGCCACACTCAGCTTTAGTTACTCATGTGGAAGGAGAGCATATTGAGGGCTTTCTGGTTGTTCTGCCATGATTTTTTGCCTGCACGTGAAAAACAGGCTATTATAATACACAGAATCCCAGACTGGTTTGGGTTGAAGGGACCCTAAAGCTCACCCAGTTCCAATCCCTGCCATGGGCAGGGACACCTTCCACTAGAGCAGCTTGCTCCAAGTCCCTGTGTCCAACCTGGCCTTGAACACTG
>WYDI02023047.1:26126-36403 GCA_009867235.2 Psittacus erithacus
GGCCAGGTTGGACACAGGGGCTTGGAGCAAGCTGCTCTAGTGGAAGGTGTCCCTGCCCGTGGCAGGAGTTGGAACTGTGTGAGCTTTAAGGTCCCTTCCAACCCAAACTATTCCATGAATTAATAACCCAGCAGTGCTTAGATAGAGTGACCACCACGCGCTTAACATTCCTCACTGGCAAACAGGACAAAGCTGGAGTCCCTAATAAATGCATCTGGAATGTTATTCCAAAAGGAAATCAGTCACTGATCAGTTCAACCAGAAGCAAAAAGGATGCAGAAAGATAATAGCAGTGTTTGGTGTTTAAGCTTTCCCTGAGGTGATTGTGTTAGTTGAAAAAGTCCCAGCCTTGATTAAGGTGAATCAAACAGTATGAAAATACAACAAATAAACAGGTAGTATGTATTGAAATCTAGGAATTATGGGAAATTGATAAAGGAATCAAAAAGAGATGTATATGACAAGATAAATAAAAGGATATTTATAGAAGAGATACTTTCAAAGATTCCTGACCATGATGTGAGTCTCTTACTCTGTGGAAATAGAAATAATACTAGTGCGTAGTTAACGACAATCCAAAAGGTAGATGCAGAACAACTATTCCTGTTTTATGGCTTGAAATAAGCACAGACAGCATAGTCATAGGAAATGACAAACTCCTTTTCATTCCATGGGACTGCGGGTGGCTGCTGGAAAGTGAACAGAAAACTTAGATCAGAAGGTTCAGAGAATTCATGTCAAAGTGGTTTACAAGACCTGAAGAACAAAGATCTTATACCAAAGTCTTGCAGGACCATGGAATTTGGGAAGAAATTGCTTAAGTTAATAGGGATGCTGATATTTCAACGGATAAAAACTCCTGGTAGTTATGGGTTTGTCAGTGCCACTGATCCCTAGGAAAATGATGTAAGAGCTGTTAGGGAGTTTGATTCACTTTAAGAATTAAAAGAGGAGAATCTAGTTAATACAAATAAACTCGGGGCTATGGAAATGAGATCTTGTCCAATTGAATTGCAGTTGAAAAACATCAGGTTTGGTTAACAGAAATAGTGCTGATCTAAGAGATGACTCCAAAGCACATGCTGTGACACGTCTATGGAGCTAGGGAGACTGAGACACAAAGACTGTAAGATCCACAGATCTTACAGACTGGCCAGTAAGGAGAGTCAATAGCAACTCTAAGAGGGTATGTTCTTTGGTAAAAGCATTCCTGTCCTGCTCCAGGAAGCAGGGTTTGTCTCCAGTGACAGCCCAGCAGCTCCATCTTGCTATGGCAGCAGAGAGGCTACAAGGATGTGGATGTGGAATCTGCATAGGGAGCAGACCTGTGACAGCCAAGAGACAACAGGAAGAGATGCAGAGAAAGTGAAGCTAGGAGCCAAGCTGAACCTGGAGCCCGAGTTTCCTGCTTTTTTAACAGGAAAGATTCTTTCTTACCTGAACAACTCCCAGAGGACTGGGATGCTTCTTCAACAAGGGATGAAGCATTTGACTCAGGGATTTGCTATGCGAGGTCTTGGACAAAAAGAGTGTGTTAGACTCTATTAGCATCTGCCTTAACTTGGAACTGAAGTCACCTTGCTCTAACAAAGTCCACATATCCCCCAGGAGATAACTGTACAGTCAGGCAACACTTACCCAGAGAAAGCTGCTGATAATGGACATGTCATAACATTCCCTTTCTGTTGTATAGTCCATTAACCTTCATAATCCAGAGTCAGACACCCCTCTGGAGGGCCCTTTGCCATGATTTTGATGGCTGGGGGCTTCTGCAAGCTCTGTCCTCCCTGAACAGCTGTGAAACACCAATCCACCAGGAAACCCACAGCCCAGCACCTCCTGGCACAGCTCAGATCTCACAGTGAACAGCAACAACTGTGTTCTCTTCAGGAAAAACATAAGTCCTGTTAAGACCCATGGCTAACACAGTCAGCACTGTGACCAGAAATGTGCTGTTCCTAACATGTTTGTCCTACGTACAACCTTACAGCTCAAACTAGTGATATAACTGCCTCTTTCCTGCTGTTATTGCAGCAGGAGAGAGACAAACATGCAATATACCCGTAAATATGCATCCTTTTATCACTGGGACACCAATGACATGACCATGGTTGGTAGGACCAATGTGACCAGCAGTTGAGGGCAAGTCCTAGTCTCCATGTGCTGGGTAAACAGCTCTCCCAGTCCCCCATTGCTCTGCTCCCAGGAGGGCCTCAACTGGGTGGCTTCAGCCTTTAGACAGACTTTCACAGCAGGATAGTTATTTATAGCAGCCTGAAACAGAAGCAAGAGCCTAGAGAGCAGCAAGAAAGAGGACACGGCCTGGCTATGGCCAAGTCTGGCGTGCCGGCCATGCAGCATCACGGCTTAACTGCAGGGATTGCAGCACACACGCGTGGGAAAGTTCCCTTTGGGGCCCCATGGGGTGTTGCCATGCAGCTTCTCATTGCTCTTTTCACCCCCTGCACTTCCACCACTGTAAATGAGGGTAGTATTTCCCCCCCGCCACCAAGCAGCAGGGACTGGCAGCAGACCTGATCTGCTGCTGAACCAGCATGGCCCCCAGGCAAGAGGCATGTGGCAGCTGGAGATAAAGGAGGATGTTTTCCCTCTGGTTTTCATTTCCATTGTGGGGGAAAGCTGTCAACAGCACTGGAGAGTGGGAATCCTAGGGGGTATAAATCAGTTTGCCCCTAAAGCCCCTATGGATTAAGCTGGGCTTTCCCCGGTGGTCTCCAACACTATTAAGCATCTTTGTCCCAGCACAGCATCCTTTCTGGGGGTACAAAGCACCTTGTCCTCAGGACAGCAACCACCAGATGAGTGCAGGACCAGGACTTGAGCTATGAGCTGCTCACCTGTAGCACAGCAGTTCCTCCTACTAATGCCAGACCGAACTGGCCTCTAGATGGATGCCTGTCCCTGCTTTTCATACCTTGAAGCCTGGAATGGCTGTACCCAAGCAAACGAGATCACTCCCATCAGTGGCTGCTCAGATGCTCAAAGCCTGCCATGTCCATCTCCCTGGCCCACAGGAAAGTGAAAAGGAAGGATGCAAGAGGCAGGATCCGGTAGTCAAGAAAATGTCTTTATTGTACACGTTGGCTTCTATTGCTTATATCCCCTCCCCGACCCCATGTAGTGCAAAAACTTCAGAGAAACAGGGTTCCACATAAATAAGTCAGATAACTTACAGAGAAATCAAAGTAACAACAGATTGACATGGAGTAAACCGGGTCTGCCCATCGGCAAGGCCAAGGAACCCTCTCCCTGCACACTGGAGCACGGGCTCCTGCCTGGCCTTGCAGACTGACACCAGGGTCCCTGGGTGAACCACATCAACACACACAGCCCCGGAGCCACCCGCTGGGGGATGCTCCTCCACTGGGAAAAGCTCACATAGGGAATTGCACAAGTAACATGTTGGGTGAGACACCACTAACTAAAACTGGCAAAGAAGCCACACACAGTTGACAGTTCTCCTCCCCTCGGATAGGGTATTACAGACAGACAGACACAGACACACATCCCTTCTGAGGCCTTCTCCTCAGCAAGGGATGTGCAGCACCAGAAGCAAGTCCACCCTGGGATCTCCCAGAGTAGATGCTGACACCTCGTGTCCACACAGTGTGGGTCAGGGTGCTCCAGGCCCCCGCAAGCTGCTGGGGAACTCTTTTGCCCTTTCCTTCCTTCTTTCTCTTTTACAGGAAAACAGTGAGCACCTGCATAGTTAGAACATGACAGATACAAAAAGCTCCCTCCCCTCCAGGTTCCTGTAGAACAGGCTCAGTGGTCATATTGCTCAGGACCCAAGTGATGGGGTGACAGGAGCCACACTGCCTGTTTCCCTGATCCTCAAGAGGCAGGGCAGCATTGCACACCAGTGGTGGTGTAAATTGCTAAAGATTACAACTGAGGCCAAGGGCTCATGGCACAGAACTTCTCCTCAGCCTTCTCCATTGCTTACTTCCCCTCCAGTTTTGCCTGCTTGCTGCTTCCCTAAGGCAGCAGCTCCCATTCATGTTAACAGCCACAGCTGGCCAGATGTGAACCATCACTAGAACAACAACTTAGTTGAAATCAGCCCTTCAGCAGGCTGCCTGGGCTCTGCTATTCTTTCACCATTCCTCACACAGAGGTCTCAGCAGGACCTCAGCATCCTTCACTTCTGACACAGCCATGGGACTTTTAGGGTGATCCTGTTCAAACAGGACCCTAAGCCAGGTGCATCTTGCATGTGCTGGTCCAGCAGAAGACTAGAATCTTGATGTTGCTTATAGGAGTGGGATGGAAAGGTGTTCAAGGCCAGGTTGGATGGAGTCTTGGGTGACATGGTGCAAGGTGTCCCTGCCCATGGGAGGGGGTTGGAACTGGACAATCTTCAGGTCCTTTCCAACCCGACTATTCTGACTCTATGATTGAGACCTCATGCATGCAGCAGTGCAGACTTCACCCATTTCACCATTACTTCCTACAAAGCACATTCAAGTGATCACAGTGACCAAGGGACAACCTGCACAAGCAGAGCCTGGACATCTGCGCTACAGTGTCCTTGAGGGGAGGCTTGGGGGGAGAAGCAGCCCAGATTTCCAGAAGCTGCTGGTAATCTCAGGTGTCCAATGTTAGGCACTGTAAGTGGGCTTGTAAAACATGCAGGCACCTGGCCAAGGAGAAAGCAGATCACCATAAGCATGGTCTGAAGTTGGGGAGTCCCTGTCTCATCTCAAACTCTCCTTTCACCCCAAAGAAAAGAGATCTCTTGAAAGCCCCTTGAAAGTTGAGGCCAACGAACACCATCACAAGTGAAATACAAACTGTAAATGAGAGATGAGAAGGAGCAGGGAATAAAAGAAGGATAAAGGAATTAGTTCTGAACAGTTAGACCATATTTCCATTGCTACATTTGAACACTATTGAGGTACCAGTGGTTGAGTCATTCCTGTCTAACGTGAAGAACACCTGATAACACATCTGAGTTCAAGGCTCACACACACACCCTAGAGCACACGCATTGAAAACACCACCCAAGAGGTTTCATGGCATAGGTGGGTCTTACTGAGTGGTTCTTATTGACTTACAGTACTGATTTACTCAACCTTTAGCTAATTAAAGTGGTTGCTTAATTGCCAGCAAGTTGCTAATTGCAAATGGTCCCTTTCATGCTGTTGTCACAGCATCTCACACGTGCACATACAAACCCATACATCTATAGAGAACATCTTCCAGGACACAGTTATCATCTCATCCACAAGTGAGAAAGTAATTGCATCCTTAAAAGCAGATGGGATGGGGAATTGCAGGAGTGTCAAAAATAAAGGGATATGAAGTCATTAAAAATTAAAATATTAGCAATTCAAATAATAAAAAAGGCAAAATATTAACATCCCAAAAAGTAATGCCAGGAAATCCTCCTCATTTAGAAGAGAATGAGAACCGATACTTTCCCCTAAACCCAGTCCCTGCTTTGCAGAGAGGGAAACAGCAAACAGGCTGACCCATTCCCAAGCTGAATCAGGACCATGTGCACAGAGCAGGCAGCCACATAGTCACTGGAACCTGGGACAGCAGCAGCACAGATGGCAACAGGGTCCCTCAACTCATCCTCCTGGCTGGGGAGCAATGGTCAGTTGGGATCTTGGTGAATGAGGCAGAACCAGCTGAGCATGGAAACACTGGAGGGTTCAGGATGCTGCATCCAATCCTGTCTCCAAACCTCACCTCCTCCAGGCTCTGTCCCTTAAGCTGGGCTTCTTCTGTTTTGTGTATTTTAAGGCATCAATTAGACACCATTGAGAACCATACAGTGGCCTCAGAGTCTTTTAACAGTGCACGATAGGCTTGGTTAAAGAGTTAGGCTACAGTGACATTCAGAGGAGCAGTTGCACATTCAGCCATGTCCTTGGGTGCTGCCCACCTCTGCCGCCCCACAGGACTCCTGGAAGCCTCCAAGGCTGGCTGTGCTCATCCGTGTGGCACCGGCTGGATCACGGGAATCCAAGAAGCAGCAATGGTTTAAAGTTCCCCCTCCCCAAAGAAAATATGCCCCCTTTGGGTGAGCGGTGAGATGAGTCTGAACGGAGCAGAGAGCATCCTCTCCTCTTGCCCGCTACAAGGAGGTTGCTCGTCCAGGAAGCACATTTCTAACTGCTGTGGTCGTGCTGATCCGATGTGTGCACCAAGAACAGGGATGGCTCAAAGGTTCAAGGAATGCTGGGGCTGGAGGCCGGTCCCTTCACTCTCCTCCTATAGCGACCAGCTGCCCCGTGGGGTGAGCCTAGAGCTCCACCACGCACCCCTGTCCCCTTGAGGTAAGGTAAGTCCTGATTCTTTGTCAAAGGCTCGTCGATGACACTGACAAGGTGGGCGAGGAGGGGGGTGGGAAGTTGAGGAGTTCCAGCACAGCCACCCCTACACTGCTCCGGCGTGTGAACATGCACGAGGCTGCTACCCACTTGTTGGTACGGGGGTTGTATTTCTCGATGGAGTTGAGGCTGGAGCTCCCATCGTTGCCACCTACAGCATACAGCCACCCATCCATAGCCACCAGGTCATGGGTGCTCCTGGAATGACCATGCAGAGACCATAGGCTTCAATGTGGTGTATATGGGGTGCCAAGGAGCTTAGCATCTCAGATGAGGTGGTCAGAGCTCTGCAATCCCACAAGGGGAGTGCACAGCCTCAAATGCCCAGTGAAAATGAACTATTGGGGCTCAAACAGGCCATCAGAAGCAAAGCACAATATAGAGCCTCAGATCTTCCCCTTCACTCCCACTGGAGAAGTGCCACCTCTAAATTTCAAGGCCAGTTTGGAGCAACCAGCTCTAGTAGAAGGTGTCCTTGCCTATGGCAGGGGATTGGAAGTGGATGATCTTAAGGTCCTTTCCAAACAAAACCAGAGCCAACGGCAGTACTAACCAAGCCTTGGGCATCATCTTCACTTCATGGTTTGAAGTGCCAAGCAAGGCTCCTTACCTGCGGATGTTCATGGGTGCCACGCTCTCCCACGTGTTGGTTTTGGGGTTGTAGCGCTCCACAGAGTTAAGGCAGCTGGTCCCATCGTTGCCACCAGCCACATAGAGCATCCCCTCCAGCACGGCCACCCCGGCGCTGCTCCGGCGGCTCAGCATGTTGGCAATGGGTGTCCAAGTGTTGATCTGGGAAGAGGGGAGGTTTGTGAGATGCACAAGTCGTTTTCCACGTACCCCTGCAATATCAGTCCTGCTCTAACCACACACTCCTGATGTAACGGTGCTCCCCAGAAAGACTTCTGGGGGGATCCCACTTACTTCCAGCTCTCCCATAAAGAGCTGCCCCAGGAGAGACCTCTGCTGACTGGCTTTGGGATGGCATAGGAGAGCAGGCAGAAGTCCTGCCTTCCCAGCGGCATGAGCACAGACATCTCCGTGCTGAGCCGCCAGTCAGGTCATAGAATCATAGCATCATGTTTAGGTCACAGCTGAAACCAGCCCAAGGCTGAGCTGTATCCATCTCAAATGTGCACAAGTCACAACTGCGGCTTTACAGCTCACAAACCCCCTCTGTCTCTGATCTTTCTGCAGTGATCCAGCCTGCTCTGACAAAGCTGTGAGACCCCAGGCCCAACACATGTCCCCAGTCTGCCATGGTCACTGCTAACCACTGTGGATGTGCAAGAACCTCAGCTGGAAGCTGGAAACAGCTCAGGGCATGTCCAAGAACTGTTCTACAAGAGCTGGCCTACAGGTAATGGGGATAAAGAGTGTTCTGGTGGTTGAAAACTTGGGAACCTCAGAACTCGGATGGATGAGCTCTGGGTTGCACCCTGGATACTCTGCCCATGCAGAAGAGCTGGGGAGGCACCCGATACCCTTCCAGTTCACAGTCAGTTGTGGTGGCAGGTCTGTGCTGCACAGGCTTATGTGGCCATACCTTCTGCTCCACTGCTGCTGCAATACTGTGCTGGGAAGTGGTCACACAGAATCATACAATCAGCTAGGTTGGAAAAGACCTTTAAGGTCAAGTCCAACATCTTAAGCTACAGCTTAGATCCCTCACTGGCTGCTAAGTTCTTTAGCAGCTTGTGTAGTCCTTAGCTTTCTTCAGGGCCCTTTCAGGCACTCAGAGAGGGGAGAAGATAAAGGGTTATCAGGCATGTTCTTGTACTTACCTGGGGCTCGTACTTTTCTACTGTGGCTAAGTGGGATGAGCTGTCATATCCCCCAACAGCATAGAGGTTGCCTTCTACAAAAAGAGTCACACATGCACAGCAGTCAGCCTCCCACAGCCCTTGCCCATGGTGCCCATGTAGGTACCAGCTAAGCCACCACATCAAGCTCCTCTCAGCAGAGCTCCCCATCCCCTTGCAGCTTGGAGCACTGTGAAATACCCAACAGGCAATTCCTCTGCCACACCATGAGCTTCCCAAAGCTTCCCTCACATGCTGCTTATTGACCTTCCTCATTATGGGAGCTGCAAGTGCTCCCTAAGGGAGCAATGGGCTATTTTTAGCTGGATCAGGGGATCAGGACTAATGGCTGTGGCAGGCAGACAGCATGAGTGGGTGATGGAGGGGAGGGAACCTCTGAGTCAGCACTGAGAGCTGAAAACAGAGAACAGGGCAGAGGAGAAGCACAGGGACACTGGGACACCATAGAGTTGTTGCTGGGATGGTGGGGAGCAGCATGGTACCCTGGCATCCCCAGGGAGGTGCAGACCTGCTAGGGTGGAATGTGGTACTTGCATTAACCCCATAGCTGAATTAGACAATGAGGTGGCCAGTTCTCACACTGCATCTTCCTTAAGGACAGAACTCATTCAGTGGAATCTGGAGACATCACAGCATTGTACCTAATGTTGTGACACCCCTGGCAGAGCTTGGATCATCAGTAAAAGGACTGTTCTGCTTTCATAATGGAGTAGTAGGAAGGGTTTCTCTTCCTTTCTATGGATAGGTGACCATCCACAGCCAGCCCTCTTGCTCCAAAGCAGACAGGGCACAAAGGAGCTAAGGAACATGTTGTGGGTCCCTTCAGGAGTTGCCTCCAGGATGTGATGAAACCCAATTACTAGCGACACTGAGGACTGAGGGTATGGCAGAGGAATGGCTGGGCACTGGACTCACAAGCTAGGAAGAAGGGGCAGGAACTAAAACAGAAGAACATGGAAGGGAACCCCCAGAGACAGCATGCCTGGAAGCTGGAATGCCATCACCCACCTAGCGTTGCCACCCGGACGTAGCGTCTCCTGGTGCTCATGGCAGCGATGGATGTCCAGGTGCCTGTCAGAGGGTCGTATCGCTCTGCGCTGCAGCAGGCAGGGACACAGGAACACAAAGGTGTGACACTGGCAAAGCCCAGCTCAAAGATCTTTGACACAAGCCCTCAGGGGCAGCTCCCAAAGGAAAGCTTGGGAATAGACAGGGGAAATGAAGGGAAGAACTGACAAAGGCTGTGTTCTGTTGTGGCAGAGGGCTACAAGATGGGGTTTTCCCCCCTGAAGAAGCTTTGCCTGGGCCAAAGACACTGGAACACACAGCTGGGTTACAAGACATCTACTCTTGGGGCCAGCCCAACCCTCAGGAGCCAACCTTGTGGGCTCCCCAGGCACCCAGTGCCAAGGAGAGTGCATGCAAGAGCAGTGAAGGAGCCTGTAGCAGGGCAATCCCCTACCTGTTCAGGCACGAGGCCCCATCGTACCCCCCAGCAGCATAGAGAAGCCCATGAAGCGCTGCTACACCCAGGCAGCTCCTCCTGGTGCCCATGGACACCTCTGGTTGCCAGGAATTGGTGACGGGATCATAGGACTCCACTGTGGCTAAATCAGAGGTGCCATCATAGCTGCAGGGAGGAAATAAGGAGAACATGTAAGAGGTGGGAAGCAGATGAAGCTGTGGGCTGGTCCTACAGCTATAGAGCCAACCAAAACCCTAGACAGCACTGCTTGGTGTGAGTCCTTGTCTTTAGTCCTGCTCTCTACCACTTTCCCAGCTTCCTTAAGGAAAAGTGTATCAAAGGATATGCTGAAAGTGCAAAGCTCCTGCAGTGGATAACCCAGAGATATGGAATGCTGTTCAGCCTGGCAAAGAGAAGATGCGTGGAGACCTCGGACCAGCTTCCAGTGTCTGAAAGGGGCTGGAGAGGGACTTTTCATCAGGGACTGTAGCGATAGGACAAGGGGTGATGGGTTTAAGCTTAAAAAGGGGAAGTTCAGATTGGATCTAAGGAAGCTCTTCCCTGTGAGAGTGCTGAGGCGCTGGCACAGGGTGCCCAGAGAAGCTGTGGCTGCCCCATCCCTGGCAG
>WYDI02023048.1:0-65811 GCA_009867235.2 Psittacus erithacus
ATGTTGAGGACACCAGAACTGCACACAATACTCCAAGTGAGGTCTCACGAGAGCAGAGTAGAGGGGCAGGATCACCTGCTTTGACCTGCTGGTCATGCTCCTTTTGATGCAGCCCAGGATATGGTTGGCTTTCTGGGCTGCGAGCACACGCTGAAGCCAGCTCATGTTTGTTTTCTCATCCACCAACACCCCCAAGTCCTTCTGCGCAGGGCTGCTCTGAATCTCTTCTCTGCCTAACCTGTAGCTGTGCCTGGGATTGCCCCAACCCAGGTGTAGGATCCTGCACTTGGCATGGTTAAACTTCATAAGGTTGGCATCAGCCCACCTCACAAGTGTGTCAACGTCCCTCTGGATGGCATTCCTTCCCTCCAGCGTATCAACCAAACCACACAGCTTGGTGTCACCGGCAAACTTGCTGAGGGCGCACTGAATCCCACTGTCCATGTCACCAACAAAGATGTTGAGCAAGACCGGTCCCAACACCGATCCCTTAGGGACACCACTCGTTACTGGTCTCCAGCTGGAGTAGGCTTGTCACAGCATGTTGGTGTCTTGCGACTCCCTTTACCCATCACCGGTAACAAACAAATGCGATTAAGTACCCTGGTGGATAATTATTTGTGTTTACTTAACAGGCGCCAGGTTTCCGAGTCCAAGATTGTCAGCTAGACCAAGCCGGAAGCGCACGTTGTCCATATCCCCACTATCTGATCACAGCTTTGACCTTCAGACCATGATACGAACATCTCCAAATTCCTTGGTCACAATTCTGAATAACTCTCGTAGCAGTTCCTCAGCCAGTGGTTCTTATGGCCACTTATCTGCAAGTGCAATAAGGTAAGAACAGCATTTTCTACCTTTGTTATATATTCTCACGTGTTATACACACAAACACAAAGATGAATGTGTACTCACATCTTTAAGCAATTGTTGTGTTTTGTGAATATGTGTATTTTGTAGTTTCTATAATGTGTGTTCACTGTAGCTTAATTTAAAGTACAAAATACTTTCCTTCTGCTTGCTCTGAAAGGTAACCACAAGGGAATATTATTGTACAGTGCAGGTAGCACTCTATCTGACCACAGTAGTGGTGTATGTGTCCTCAGGAATCTATTTGCAGAGAAGCGTCTCCAGGATGGGTTTGTGACTGAAGTCACTTGGGTTCTTACTGCCATAGGTATAATGGACAGTGAAATATTCCTGCATTACAGTCATCAGAGGGTAAAGCACAGACGTGTGGTACTGTTCAACTAAAATGTTTGGTTAGAACTTCTGGGTGTTTATCTCCAAGGATAAGACTTTCTGTGGCTAAATTACCTGTTCTTTTCTGTACCAAGGAAGTACTGTTATCATCCAGTACCATCAGAAATCCTGGAATTTCCACTTGGTCACTTCACTTGCATGTGCAAGGAAACAGCTAAAAATGGCTGCTGTGCAGGTAGAAGAGCAGAATACCAAGGGTAGATTAGGCAGTTGTATAGGAAAGGGGAGTAAACAAGGCACAAGAAGAGACAAAAGCAAGAATGTCAAAAAAGAAAAGAGAAATAGCAATAAAAAGGAGTACAACTGCAGAACATTCTTGTATTTGTGACAGTGTTATATATTAGGTGAAAAAAGCTCCTTTGATATTCCAAAAAGAATTCCCCACCTCCCTAGAGTCTCAGAAAATACTGGTTTTGCATTTGTGGCACTCAAACAAAGAGTACTGCTGGTCCCTGGCTTAAAAGCAGCTTCCACCTTCAATTTGCAATGAGGCGAAGGAGCAGGTCCCCACAGCAATTTCTTGAGATCTAAAAGACCCATTTTTGGCAGTGCTCAGGCATACCTCTCTGGCAAAAATGACACAACTTCAAAACCCAGCTATGGGGATTTGCACTTATGAAGAAAATGGGGCACACAGCTGGTGTGTTAGAAACCACAAGCCTGCCAAACTTTGGAAGTGACAGCACTGTAAATATTTCGTATTAGTTTAAGTGCTGTTGGGGTTTTTTAAGCATTTCATTTAAATAGTAGTGCTTCATAGCCCTGGTGTACTTGATAGCTGTATAGTATTTCACAGGTATGATATCATAGCTCTGCAATACATCTCTGCAATCTGTGTAACCACAGGCCCAATTATGAAGCTCCATAATGTGCAATATGATTTATGTCAATAGCTGGCAGCAGTTTTGGACCACATCTGTAAAATACATGTGCTTTGTGGAGGTGTACTGTGCCTTTGATTGAAATGGGATGGCACTTTAATTACTAACCTCCTTTTCCATTGCTTATAACTTCGGTAAAGCAAGTAGTGCATGGAAACTGGCATAATCTCTACAGTGAAGTAGGTAAGTCTTCCCTCTTTTTCCTCTCAACTGGAAATGGTTGGTATGTGGTTTTGACACATAGAATCGCAAACCTAAGGGCATCCCTGCAAACCCTGAGCTGGATGAATAGTTCTGTTGAAGGCAGTTGTGGAACTGGAGTGAGTTTTAGGAAGAGATTGATTAAGGATGCTAAGGAGTAGAACAGTGAGTCCTGTGAACTGAAGGAAGCAAGGCTTGTATGCCTGAGCCTGTGGCTGACTGAAGCTTTCATCACTTCCTGGTCAGGCTTTCCAGGAATGCATAATCCAAAATTTCACATTATTTTGAATTAATAATTTTTTTTCCTTTTTGATAGGAGTATGCGTGTTCAACATGAAAAGTTGGAAATGCAGGCTCCATTCTTCCCAGTGGAAAGTAGAGAAAAGGAGAGAGCAATAGCTCTTTCTTAGGTTTTGCAAGTGGCCTCTGTTTTGTGCCCTGTAACTTCTCCCATGTGAACCTGTCTATAAAAGAGTTACACCAAAATAAACAGTGACGTAAGGTATTAAACCTGAGCCACATTTCATTGCTTTTATAAGTTGCAAGACTAAGTAGCAACAAGACTAAGAGTAAAATGTAATATGTTACAGTTCACTGTACTGTAAATAACGCATTCAGTGCAAGAACTGCTGTACTGTACCATCAATCTATAGGTTCATCCTATTTAATATCTTGTCTGCAACAGTGTTCAAAGTCTAGAAAACACTTGTCCTAGTGTAAAATCCCAGCTTCTAGAAACTTGCAGGTAAATCTCATGGAGGTTGCTGCAAGGAAATGTACAGTTCAGCAGCCCACTAGATAGAATCAGAGACAGGAAGTTTTCGTATTTTAGGCAACATCAGTAGCATTAATGATACATTAATGTAGCATTGCACAGTTCTACTTTTAGATCTTGTGTCCAGTCACCTTGAACTTAGCCCAAATAGTTTATACTTGGCAGCATTTTTCATGGCAGATACCTGTCTAATGCTGAGTATTTCCAAAAAGCATCAGCAAAGTTACTGATTTATCAGAATAAAGTTAGGGAAGAAGAGACTACAAGACCTCTTGCTACCTTTTCACAGAGAATCTGAAATTTGCCAGGAATGTTGCCTTGATGCTGTAGATATGATTTTGCTGTTCTTGAGAAATTGTCCCATTCAGCCAAGTGATAAAAGCCCTTAGGAGGTTTCTATTAGCATGCGTTAAGTAGCCTAAGCATTCAGCATGTTCCAGTCCAGGGCCCAAAGACGGGAAGGAGGACCTTTCCCTGCAGCTGCAGCTCTGGTTAATCTGGTACCTCTTTGGGATGCATGTGGAGACTAAGCTGTCTGCCCAGCCATAACAGCCTTGTGAAAAACAAAGCAGTCTTCAGGGGAGACAGAGGTCAGAACAGGAACTGTCCAGGTTAAGTAAGCTGAGACTAAGTGCTTTTATATAACACAACATAGGATTGCGCTAGAAGAGAGAAAAAGCTGCAGAATAAAGCATGCAGAAGCCAGTCATTAACGAGAATGAAGGTACTGCCCTCTTGTGATTGTGCTTTGATACCATCTTTAATTTCAGGGTTGCACAATAATGTTTTGCATGGCCCCTGCCTACTTCAGTGCTCAGGCTGAACATCCTCTCTGCATCAGTCAGAGCTGCAGGACCCTGCCTCAGGTTCCTAGGCAGCCGTAGAAAAGGAGGGAGCCTCTTACCTGGTAGTTTGCTGCCTGAAGAATGGACCCTGCTCTTGAAACACAATCCCAGCCTGATGGTGGACAAAGTGAACTAGTTAGAAGTCACCACCAGGCTCATACAGTTTCTTCTGGACGTCCAGACTACTATTTATCAGAGGAGCTGGGTTGCTCAGAGATACGTCTTGAAGTTACTTCACTATGAGGGTGGTGAGGCACTGACACAGGTCGCCCAGAGAGGTTGTGACTGCCCCATCCCTGGCAGGGAGGTTGGAACCAGATGATCTTTAATGTCCCTTCCAACCCAAACTGTTCTATGATTCTGTGACTCCTGTTTTGAACTTTTTTGGTACTGTGTCATGTTAATTAATCTGGGAGATCTGGTCTTCATGTCTGAAATTGGGCATCCACAATGAGTGGCACTTTTTAACCTTCATCTTTCTCTGACTCCTGTTCCTGTGCAAAATGAGTCCTTCCACTTCAGAGGGAGGTTGAAAGCATTAATGTTTTGTGAAGCAGTTGCTGATCCTGCAGGGAGGGAAAGGGATGTGTGCTCACATAACTAAAAGCTGATGGGTGGCACAAACAGGTAGCACCTTTGCAAAAACAGGTTAATAGAGCACTGAGCCTTTAAAATCAAACATTGAACTAAATCTGCCCATATGTATCACCAGGACCTCACTGGTCTTTGCACTGGAAAAAAGTACATCCTCTAACTAAAAGATTACATCCTGTGTTCCGCATGGCTTTTCAGCATAGGACTCTCTTATGAGCACTGTACTGAGGATGAAATCAAATGAAAGGAGCCACATTTTGGGCTCTGTTACAGAGGCAGCCTGCACAGAAAGGCTCTGGTCCTTGACATGGGTACTGCTGCAGTTTGAATAATAAATAGCAATAGTTTAGCACAATCCAGATAGGGCTTGACTTGGCGAGCGCTTTGTCATTGTCAGCAGCAGTGTAGTGCTGTATCCTGACTACTGGCTGAGTACTTGAAAAGAAGATGTCGCTCCTGCTGACAGCTAATAGTGGATCTCCTTTAGCACACCAGGTAGAGCTTCTACTTTATGCATTTCAAAACACCTGGTTTAGGTCTCAGCTGGGAGAGATTATGCAGAAAAGAGGTGTATGAAATAGCATCAAATGAGGATAATCCTTCATTTGACATTTACTCATTTGGTTACCTGCCTCAGTCGTGCAGTGCAGCACCCCTGCTATTAATCTTTTGTCAGGATGTACTTAATGTTATATCTGCTACCTGTGACAATTATTAGACTTTGCACTTCAGTAGCACTTCTTTTTTGAGAGGCAGCGTGGCCTAGAGTGAATATAAAGGGGGTAATCACTTCCCATAATATTTAGAGTACTGATTCAAAACCTTTACAAAAGATTAGCTGGTCTGTAATAAACACCGGAGGTTGGGACTTCATGTTCTATATGATCTGAAACTCAGAACTTCTGTATTTTTTTATTGCCTTAGCAGTGTTACAATGTCAAATTTACAGTCAGTTTTCAGAGACTGAACTGAATGTTTAAATCAGGAGTAATTCCACCTACTACCAGAGACTTTCTTTGGGTCTAAACAGATTTAACTGTGAATTCACTTTAGCCATCTCGTAGCGTGTTAAAATTCAGTTTCATGTGAGCATGGGAGCCCTCTGGGATCTCCTTCAAGATCTGAAAGAAACTGAGAAAGCACAGCAACACTTTTCCACCCTCCGGGATCTGCCCCTTCTCCCCTGATGTCATCAGAACAGGAAAGAGCAATTAACATAGTGTGGTTAATTACAGCCAGATCCTGGCTGCTCTGGCTCCTGTCACTTCGCTCTGGGCTGATCTGAAGCTGAGCATCAGGAAGTGGTAGTGAGGGTACTTTCACAAAAGCCCTGGGAAATGTGAGCTTAGCTGTGGATTAATATCAGAGAGGAAAGCAAGAGTCTGCTTTTCTGCAAGCAGGTATTGGATACTCAGTTATTTTCTCATATAAGCTCTTTGTATATAACATTTGTTGTGTAATTAGTCAGTGTCCTCCTCTCTGAACTGCTTTATACCTAGAGACAAGTGACCATGTATTATTTTTTCCCCCATTTTCCTTGACAAAAGCAAAGAGAAAAATAAAACCGAAGTTAAGACATACAAATAAAGTATACGGTTATCACAGAAAAAAGTGAAAGTATCTCCAGCAGAGAGCCCAACAGCCTAATTATGCACAGAGCAAAGAATATCCTTTTATCAGGTTTAAATTATCCAGTTTTTGAATTTAACAGAATGTCTCATAGTTATAAGACCCTCATGTTCTCAGTCTTCTTTCTTTATGCAATATTTAATATATTCTTATTATGTCTGCTCTCATTCATCTCCTTTCTGAGGCAAATGGTTGTTTTCAGTCTTCTCTTTAGCATTCTTGCATTGTCATTTCTGCCGATACTGTCTGAAACAGTCTCCCTCTACCACATGCAGTCATTCCAGAAGAGGCAGCAATTCCAGTGCACCGTGGTTTTCTGTGTTCTGTTTTACATTCCATTTGTCTTAACCTGGTTTTGCCATGGCTTCACATTGATCAAATTTTCATTCCTCTATTGAATTCTGCATTGAGACGCGGAAGTGCTGCTCATGAGTTGGCTCAACTCATTTAGAACATCTAACTTTTACCGACAACCAAGTGCTTAATTCTTGTCTTTGGTTTGTGTTTTATACTGTAAGTTTTATGTAAGTAAATCTGCATGAAAGGACACAACCAAATACTTAATGAAATGAATCTTAAGACTATGTTTAGAGTAGAACACCATATATTCAGCAGTTTTGCAAAAAGCATCTCATGGTAGGATGTACTGGGTAAAAAGTGTGTTAGTTATATGAGTATTACAGGTGTTTTGCTGTTTGATTGTTACTTTTATTGGGATCTGCATGAGATTCAAAACTGCATCTTTGGGTGAAAGTTTTTCTTTCTTTAAAAGGTCTCTAGTATGTAGTATGTTGTAAATGAAGGCTTAGTTGCATTTCAGACAGAGACCAGGTATAAGCCCGATGAAACAGGTCCTATTATAACTAGACACATCACATATGTGCAGCAGAGGGCTTTATTCTCACTGGTCTTTTACAGTGCATGGTTAATCTAAAGGGAATATAATGCTCTATCATGCCATAATAGCTTCATTTTAACCCCTCTTTCAAGAAGTGTGAATGGCAGAGAAGTATTACAAAGTGAATAAAAATGAAATTCATCAGTGTTACAGAAAGTTGCATCTAATTCAGGCTCTCTTGAAACTTAATTCTGCAGCTAGCCTCCTATAGAAGGCTCATGTAGATTATAGGATAGTGACATTCATTGTTTTGGAGATCTCCTGCATCTTGCATTAGAAAGTGGCGCATATTTTTCATCACAAATACACACAAATGGCAAGATTTCTGCCTTCAGAAAATGTATAATGTCAGAAGTCAAGCAACATAAAGAATATAGACTATGCTGGCACATGTTGCGTGCACATTTACGTGTACAGATACATACATATGCAAGTGTGATTATGTATGTATGCCTGTAAATGTGTATATCGCAGGTCTTGTAATTGGAAGTCAATTTAAAGTAATTTGCTCCAGACTTGTTCTGTGTTATTCGAGGAGTTTAAAGTCATTGGACACAGCACAGTGCAAATTCCAGGAAAGATCTGGAGCTAAGTGAACTGTGCTGGCATTTAACACTTCATTACTTCATTTTCAGATCCTAAAAACAAGTATTAATTACCACTTCCCATGTAATTAATGATACCAGTTTTAGAAATGCAAAAATGCTTAGCCATGAACTTCATTCAAAATTATGTTTGCCAGAAGCATCATGAGCTTGCACGGAGGGAGCACAGATGAATTACACGAGGTGCTGTTAATACAAAGCCCAGTTAGGATGCTAAGGATTCCCGAACAGGAATATCCCAGTGAGAAGGACAAAGCTGTCAGTGCTGTCTGAGCGCATAAGGTTAATCAGCGTGGCTCTGTTGCTCTAAGTGAAGCTATTCCATTTTACTCCGGCATATGGCAATGTATTCATGAAGAAAATATTCACCTAGTCTAGCAGATAAAACAGAATAGATAATATGGTAAGCTGAAGAGAAAGTACAGACCACAGGCTCTGTTAATTTTAAATCAGTAATAGAAAAGTCAAGAAAGAGGCAACGATGTATGTGAGTTAAATGCAATTGTAAGACAATGACTATTATCTGATGAAAACTGGAAAACATAGTACAATATATGCTGTTCTTTATTAGATGCAGGGCACTACGTCTTTTTGCAAATGCAGTTAGATGACTTGCCTCGTAAGTTAGTGACTTTGAATGAAATGTGCCAACATTGCAAATGCAGAGGGATATTTGTGAAACTCAGTTCTGAAAAACTATTTCAAAGGATTTTGAGTCTCATACCTGCCTTTAAGATCACGCCACATGTCTGGTTTCACAGTCACAGTTTGATGCTGTTTTCCCCTGTATGTAAGTGACAAGCTGTAAAAGCAGCTGATGACTTCTCTGTATTGTCTACTCAAAGCTCAGGGCTGTTGGTTGGAAAGTAGAGGGAACAGGATTTAAAGCAAAACTCTTCTTTCATATTACTTAAAATTATTTGCTCCAAACGGAAGTGCATTTTTAAGGTCTCCCTTCCTGTAACACCATTTGGTTTTCATTTTGCATCTAAAATACTTGAAGCAGGAAGAATTTCACAAATCTCTTCAGGGCTGCGAGGCTGCTGAGTGCATTGCCACTCCTGTGACCCAAGCAATTTGTCAAGTCACTTTTGCAGGTTGTTCCCATCAGGAGGTGAAGAAGACGACAGAGTTGGAAACTTCTTTTATTCACTCCAGCTTGTTTACAAAGAACGTACACAAATTCCTGGTTCCACCAACTCAAACAACAAGAGACGCTTCTTACATGGTGTTCCTGGCTGCTTCCTCTCTTGCAGGTCCTGTCCAAGGAGAACTCATCAGTTTTCTCTCCTCTACGTCTCTACTGGGGTCAGACTTAAGAGTTTTTCCTGGTGACTGTCCACAGCTTTTCATGTGGCTGCATATTGCACATGTGCATAGTTCCATCAAAATACATAACATAAACTTCTGTGTGTGGATTCAGCTTATGTGGACCCCCTCAGTACCCATGGCTCAACTCTCAGCCACCCTTACATACGTCCTGCATTTTGGACAGTGGCTCTTACATGTCAGCTTACCATGGGATGAATTAAGCTGTTTCTTACATTGCCCCTTATAAAAGAAGAGCATCTGAGCATGTGAAAACCAGTGTTTGATCACTGTTAGCATAATTATGACTTGTATTATGACTTCAGGTAAGGTTGCAGTGTCTGTAGGGCCCAGGTTTTAGGACAGCATTTAAGGACTTGCTGAAAGTACTTCATCTTCAGAAGTATTTGAGAGTTATTAGGGGTGCTTTTCTGAAAAGTAGCTGGGTGCATTTGTAAAATAGGAAAGTTGTTTGCCCCTCAGAAACATTCCTAAAGAATAAATAAGGACTTTGGAAATACAAGTCAAAATCTAAAGGTGAAATCCTGGCCTGCTGGAAGGCAGTGAGTCCAGGTATTCATCCAACATTTATTAGTGGGTTTCTGCACCCTGATTTATCAGTTTTGTTTGCTCACAGGCTTCATGCAACTCTTAAGGGAGAGTAAGAAAAACAAAGTAGTAACATGTACCTACTTGAGCATGAGCTCAAGAAGCCATGGTGTTATCTTAAGACCTGATCCTCAGCTTTATTGAACATGAAGCCAGCCTACCTACAAATCACCTCTTCCCTTCATGAACTGGAGTCCTTTTTGGAGGAAATTGGATCTGTTGGTCTGCCTGATGTCAGCTGCTGATGCCAAGAGCAAACGATGGAAGGTGATCTGGGTTTTCTCATGGAGTGAACACTTGGGCTGTGAGTGCACCACCCAGACATCAAGGACCCTTCAGGCCAAAGGGTCCTCCTGCACTATAGGGTAGATGGAGCCAGCTTGTCTTACAGTGAGACATGTTTCTGTACTGAAACCAGTCCTGTGTGTTCTGTTTCAAGAAAGGTGTTAGCTGGGGAGACTACAATGAAGAGCAGGAAGAACAGTCAAAGGTCTGAAAAATTAAACTGATGAGTTAAAATAGTCTTCACCTATTTTGTCCAGATTAAAGGTGAGAAGGCAAGACAGGAAGAGGGGTCATGGTGATGATTTCAGATATGCAAAGAAGAAAAGAAAGGAAGCTACTGTGAAGGGGAAGGTGTGTGAAGGGTGCTGTGTAGAATAAGAGTGCATTTTTCAATGTTTTATGTCAGCCTGTCTCCTCAGGCACACCTATGCAATGTATTGGAAAGAAGGAATTTTTCCTGACTCGAATTCACAGCTGTTTTGCGGTAAATTCCGCAGCTGTGACCAGAAACTGGATGACCTTGCTAGTAGGACAGCCACAAAGTAGCCACAAAGTTTGGTTTTGATTATAATGTCTGTTTTTCTTCTTCTTGAAGTCTGTTCTTTAAAATTTGATGTGCTCATGTAATTGCAGTGTAGTTCACTGCCCTGCTTTGCCTCCGGTGATGGGAGTTTGAGACTTCGCAGAGGAGGAGAAGGGAAAAAGAGGAGAGACAGACTGACAGACACAGAAGCCCACAGTATGGAAAAATAAATGATACCACTGATGGGCTTTTCTGTCAGTGTATATGAGTTATTGAATGCTTAAGAAGAAGTATTACATGTTTTTTCTAACCCTTATCCCCATAAAACTCAACAACTAAAAAGATAACCTGCATGTAGGTTATTAGTGGTCTTACACGCATTCATCTTTTTTTTTCCTTCTCTACTTTGTCTTTTAAAAATGTCTCTAACAGAAATACAAATCAGATTCCCTCCAGTGGTGTAGATTTTCACTTCTCAGTAGATAGATGGAAGAAAAAGATTAGTAATTCACTTACACTTCTGTGAATCCAAGATTTTTTGGAAGTGGCTTGTGTTTTGGGAAATGTGAATAATTGGAGCAGGCATCTTATGTTCTTCTGGCATCTGGATTGGAAGTCTTGAGCACCCTTCCTCCAAAATGCAGCCCCCTTAAGGTATCTTGAAAGAAACATGATGCTGATTGAGGCCTCTGAAACAACTCATGGCTTTTGAAAAACCTGGTGGTTGGTTTTAGTAGCTCTGGACTCCAAATGATTACTTTCAGGTCTTGTTTACTGTCTTTGGGTATGAATTCTAGAGTGTTCCTGAGCAACACTAGTGCCATCCTGATGCACATTTCTAAGCAGGCATAGCTGTATCAGCTGGCCAAGACCGGGTGATGCCACTGCCCACCCTGCCTGCTGAGGTTGCCCGAAGAAGTAGTAAATGCTTCATCCCTGGCAGTGTTCAAGGCCAAGTTAGACAGAACCTTGGGTGACATGGTTTAGTGTGAGGTGTCCCTGCCCATGGCAGGGGGGTTGGAACTGTATGATCTTGAGGTCCTTTCTGACTCAAACCATTTTGTGATTCTGTGGTGGTCTTCTGGATAGAAAGCAGTGTGAAATTTGTGGGGCCAGCAAGAAGAAGTATGGCTGCTGGTCAAGGGAGAAGGATCCCATGGCGTTTGAGGGGACACTGTACTACAGGGATTCTTCACACATCCTGCATTCAAGAGTTACTGAACAAAATGCATTAAAAACTTTGGGAAGAAGGGCAGGAATTCAGGTCTCCCCTTCCCAACAGAGTGCACCATGCTAGCAATGTGACGAGCTTTGATATCTTTTTCTTCTTTTTGGCCCACAACATCAACTTCATTGTCAAGCAGCCTGAATTATTTCTGAAAGGCAGAGGTGGACACCTTCTGTTCTTTTAAGATCCTTCTGATTTTTTCAGATCAGAAAAATTGTCCAGGTTGCCCTGTGATGGCATCTTGCGTGGGTTAAACCCAGCCAGGTCATTTTGCTTTACGAAGAGCTTTCCAGAAACAGTTGGAGAGAATTATTTGAAGGCAGCTATCAGCTATTTAAGAAATCACCCTAGTGGCTGAGTCATTGTCACCATTTCTGAGTACTCCCCACAGCTGTTCTGGCTATTTCTCTGTTCCCTCACAATCTCCTTTTCATTGCAGTTGGAGGTGATTGAAGTTCAGAGGTAGAGGGAATGAAGCGCAGGTTGCCAGGCTCTGTAGGAAAATCCAAGTACCTCGGACTCAGCCTTTGCTGCTCAGCACGGGGCAGACAAAAGATTCTAAAGAAATATGGATTCTTCCTTTCCTTAGCACATCTGTCCAACTGGGTCTTAATGCATCTGCTGCTGGTGTCATTGTTTTCCAGTAAGATCCACTAGTGAAGATGATGTCTGTCTCCTCTGCTATACCCTACAGGTTTGAGTTGCTTGCAAGGTGGACTGAAGCTGGCAATGCCTGGCTTAGCATCCTCCTTCTGAAGGCTCACAATGGTGTTAAAGCAGATATATGGTGTTAAAGCAGATGTAGATAAGGAGGACATAAATCTGTCCTTTCAATGGAAGCCACTTGTATTTAAATAAGGGGGAGAATAGGAAATATACTTAACGTTTAAGGATATACATTGTACTGGAATAAGGCACGTCACTGCAGGCCAGTGAAACTAGATTCTGTATTCGTTAAAGCAGAGCTGCTTTTGTCCTTTAGTTAGAAAGGTATTTTGCCATTGAAGAGGCATCATCACTTAATGTGTTGTGGTAGAGACTTCAGAAGAGGGATTCTTGACCAAAAGTACCCTTTTGACACAGCAGTGCTTTCCCATCTTTGGAGGGACTGAGTGGAGAATATTACCAAACTCCAGTAAATGTAAGTGAACTGCATTAAGAGCAGGTTGTACCTACACATCTGGGGGCTCCTACAGTCTGTTTCCTCCTTGGAACCAAAGGTTCCTCGTCAGCATCCAAGCTCTTGAGCATCCTTCAGCGTCCAAACTCCAGAGTCTCTCTCTAGTCAGTGGCACTGTAACAGCCTCCTGCTGAGATAAAAATGCATACAAATCACGAAGTTCCTTCATGTCCCCCCTGAACTGCTTGGGAGGGATCTCCTGTGCTCTTGCTTTAGATAGGTTAAAGAACTAAACATAGATGCAAGTGGTCATGTAGCTGTAGTCACAGAGCAGTGATGGACAGGATCAGCATCTCTGAGCTGAAGTCTTAAGTCAGTCATATCTTGTGGCTGAATTTTGGTGGTTTACCATGTAGGATCTGAAGACTATTACCAAAGTTTTGAACCTGGACTTGCAAAGCTAGGTATTGTTGAGCATGCTGAAACATCTAGAAAGGAAAAAACCCTCAACCTGTATTTGCAAGGGTGCTGTGTGCTTAGAATTCCCAGTGAAATCTTATTTCTATCTTTATCATTATTTTTATTGTTAAACTGATTCAGCTGAAGGGTGAAGATGTCCTCGGCATTAGCCACTCACAGCGAGATAAAATACTTCATCCAGATTGTTTCCATGTTGCGGATTTGATAGCGTGTTCAGGATGGTGCCGTCTAGTGTTTGAAGTGTATGAGATGAACTCACAGTGTATGTATAGAAGCAAAAAACATGGCGGTATCATACGTAAGGAGGCAGTTTCAGCCTCATGTATGACATTGTAATTGTATGTTTTTTAATGAACAGACCACAGTAGTTACATTTAGTAATGTTTGTTCACTAAAAAAGAAAAGGGGTGTTAAATGATTATGTTCTTTGATGAATGGCTTGTACACTGAAGAATAAATTGAACAAACTGGCATAGAGCTCAGTGAACATGAAATCAGCTATTAGAAGAAAGCTTGTGAACAAATTCTGGGCCTGATATGCATCTTTTGATTAATGTCCTATTAATCATCCATAGTGGCTACCTTAGCTAAGTTGTGCTGTAATCATTCATGGTTGCTTACAGGAACACTAGCAGAGACTATAGAGCTGCAATAACTGAATATTATTACTGATTTCTCCCTAACTCTTGCTGTGAACAATTACTGTTTTCACTACATTTCTGCCTCCCTTTATTAAAAAGAATACAATGCAAAATGAAAAGAGAGTTCCTCAAAGACCAGTAAAATTCTCCCAGGGTATTCTTAATGATATTCTGTCCTAAATGGGCAAACTATTGTAATGCAGAGTTCTCACCAGGAATAATAGTAATGTAATTACATTGAAGCTGTCTCTTTATGGATTGTAGTCAAACAGACAAAAATGTATAGTCATATTAACGAACACAGAACTCCTGTAGAATTACTACTTAAAGTGGCTGAAATTATTTTAGCTCTTTTTATTACAGTATTTTCAGTTAATGCACTTAACAGCAACAGCAATTAAGGCTCCAGACTGTAAATCTGGATTAAATCCACGCTTTTGACATCAGAAGAAGCCTTGATTATGAAAAGGCATTATGCTCGCACCCCTTTCTTTTAAGACCTAATATTTTAAATCTGTACAGCTCTTTTCAACTGCGTTTGGTTGTTGGTTTTTTGAAGGAAAAAAAATAATGCACTTTTTCTTCTTTCTTTTTTTTTTTCTTTTATGATTGTAAGTTATTGGCAAATGTTTGCAGTAGAATCTCATATTCCTGTGTGTGAAGATTTAGTTCCACACCATTTATTTCTCAAGTGTGACACAAAGAATCTCTGGCAATAGCCACAGAATAGGTCCTTAGATGGCAGTCTAATTTCCTCCAAAGTCACTGTAGTCTGGGAAATACGGTGAAGTAATGAAGTGATGACAGGTATTAACATGCATAATGGGCTTTAATAGACATTTAATGTTGTTTAACTGGAAGAAGGAGAAGTGCTTTCCCATTGGAATATTTCTACATTGAAACTCATTGATCACCAATTTCAGAGGGGAAAGGTTAATCCATCAGTTTCTGTAACCAAACAGCACTGATGGAAATTCTTTAGGTGACATTCTGGATGAGCTGAGCTTTCCATCTTTGCAAACAAATGAGTGATATGACAAGCATGGTGTTCAGAACACATTTAACCAATTGATTTTCTCTCCTCTTGTAATAAGATCTAGAGACATATGAAAGAGCATAGCATGAGCCAAGATTAAAGGAACTGCTTCCTACAGGCGAACATAGGGGAACTGCATTATCAATAAAAGTACTACAAAGCATGTAGGCACCCATTCTTTTTCTTTATATAAAGTTTGTTATTGCAATAAATAGCTGTTATTGAACTGCTTGCCTTTTATTTCAGTTTTTCTGAATTTTATTTCAGTTGGCTTACTGTGGTTTCCTGGTAAATGTTAGGAAAAAATGTTATGTTTTGTTATGATAGCATTTTTGCACTCACTAGTAAATCTGGGCCAACTCTGGATTTAAACCCAGGATTTATCATCTTTGGGGCACAAAGAAAAGTATGAGGTGAGAGGGAAGGAGCAACCTGACTTCAGTTAATGTAAATATATCCAATATATTTGAAAGGTTTAATCTATATGGTTCCATACTGTTATAACCCTCATCTTTTTCCTCCATCTTCCCTCTTTTTTCTCCCATATTCAGCCCTGCTCTGAGTTTCACATACCCTCCTACACCGGTATCCCTCCAGCAAATGCATCAGCAAATTATAAGTCGTCAGCAAACCCTAGGTTCAGCCTTTGGACACAGCCCTCCACTCATCCATCCTGCTCCAACCTTTCCTACCCAGAGACCTATCCCTGGTATCCCCAGTGTCCTGAACCCTGTCCAGGTCAGCTCTGGACCTTCTGAGTCCACACAGGTGAGAGACAACAAAAGAAACTTTGCACCCCATTAATTTAAAAATGAAGTAAATGAATGAATGGCATTGCCTCGATGGCAATTAATCACTACTGTCACTGAGACCCTTTGATAAGAGTTTTCTTACAGCTGTAGCATTTGAAGTCCCTTTATTATAAATCACAGAAGTGTATGCATGGTTCCTGATTGGTAGCATGGTTCTTGGTCCTCATAAATAGTGCAGTGTGATGCAGCAGCTTCTCATTCCAAAACTGCATCTTCTGGCTCTTACACAGGAGCTTAATAAAGGTGGGAAGTAAGAAAAAGGGGAAAAGCACATTGAAACACTAACATTTTAAAGATTAGCAGCTTCACTTTCAAATCAGGTTGACACAGGGTTGTATTCTGCCCTCCTGACACACATGTGAGTAGCTTGGTGTAACTCGGTCTGTGGGCAATAGAAGAACTCAAAGGTAGTGCAGAAGTTTGAAAGTTCTTTCTCTGATTTATGCAAAATTGGATTTATTGACTTTGAGTTAATAATTTCAATAAACCAAGACGTATTCTCAAAAGCTGGGGATGTGAAGCAGTGCATCAGGCACCTAATGTGGAGTTTATCACTGTTCGTGGCTTGCCTGTTATTAACCAGTGCTGTTTGTTTCCAGATGACTTGGGATAGGTTATTTATCAGTCTTTGAGCTGTTTATCTCCTGGCTAGCTTTTACAAATGTAGAAGCAGAACATGCTGCTGTAGGAAGCTTATTGATTTTTTTGTGGGGTCCATGCAAGTTCAGATATCTCTAAAAGATCTCTGGATTCCTACAAGATCCATTTACAGGTGTAGATAATGGTGTTCAGTCTAGCACAGCGAGAGAAAAACAAGATTCTGGCCTGTTTCTGTCAGCAGTAGTTTTGCTGTTGACTGGGGAGAGTCCAGGACTTCATCTGGGATTTTTTGGCTGCGTCTCACAGTATTTGGTTTTGCTTCCTATCCCACCATTATAATGGGAAACACAGTGAAAGAGCTGAGCTCTTGTATGCAGATGTTAAGTGCAAAACCTTTCCTCCAAGTGTGAAGAAATAAATCGTGTTCATTTGAATTGAGCACACAGTGATTTTACTCTTCAGAACTGCCTTTCTGAAGTTGGCGTCATGTAGAAAATCAAGTTCTTCCTACCCCTCTCTGGCCTGACAAAACCAGCATTGGTTTGTAGCAAGGAATTACTTCTTTCTGTTCCCTCCCTGCTCCATTACAAGGTTGAGTGATGCAGCTCTTCCACAAGTTAATGCTATGTAATTGAAGCACAATGTAATTGCATATCCAGTATAATTAACAGTGTAGCTTCTCCAAATAAAGTTGCTGAGCAGATGCTGCATATTTTTGTTTGGAGCTACATATTTATCACAGTCTAATTTTGTCTTTTGGGGAAAAAAAACCCAAAACAACCAAACAACTGCCTGCAGCAGAATAAACCCACAAGCGAATCTGCAGTGAGCAGCACTGGAGATCCCATGCACAACAAGCGCTCCAAGATAAAGCCTGACGAGGACCTCCCCAGCCCAGGAGCAGGAAGCGTGCAGGTATGGCCATCGCATTGCAGTCATAAGCCTTTCATCTCACTGTCAGAGGGAAAATGCACCTTGCTTGTGGTGCATGTTCTTGCACTAGTATGGCCCTTCATACACACACAGGCACCCCAGCTTAGGGTAGCAAGGGTTAAATGTGAGCAATGAAGGGCTGCTGGGGTGCAGGGTCTGTTGCAGAATAAGGGCAGAGAGGAAGGAGGCCGATGGAGAAGTGCCTCTGATCAGTCTCAACTCTCTTCCAGGGAAAAGAGACATTCAGGTCTTTATTGAGGATATTTTCTGTTCAGCAAAAATACCTACTCTGTCTTGACTTTTACCAGGTCTTAGCACTGTGCTGCACTGAGGCCTCCGTGTCAGGCTCCAGTCTCATTTGCTATACTTTCTATACCAGTTAATGCCACTGGTTTTAGTAGAGTGCCTTCTGATTTACAGTGGGCTCAGGGGAGATGAGAATCAGAGCCTCAGTCTCGTGAGTGAATAAATGAAAACAAAGCAGAGGTCTGCCTAAATCCTTCAGCAGGTTTGAATGGAAAAACAGTATGAGTGCATAATCTGAACCAAATGCTGATGCTAACATCTGACTCTTGCCCTCGGCAAATAACAAGCTGAGGAGAATGAGGCACCCTGAGGAACTAAAGGTGGAAAGTCAAAAGCCAAAATTAAACGCTCTCTTTCCCCGCTCACCCCTTTCGTGTACACATTACGGGCAAGAACAGACTAACAAGAGGCCCGAAAGTTACTGGTCTGCTCTTGGAACAGTTTTAGTGTGCCAAACTCTCACTGTTATAAAGCTATGGATTACTGGTGGTCTAGCTTGTGTCCAACCCTAGTACTAAAGTCAAATTCCAATTAATTCAGCTATAACGAATAGTACCTTTTTCATCAGTGGCACCACTGAATAGTAACGGACAAGTGTACAAGTCAGAAGCTGCTTAAATATAGGGAGGGGGAATCCAAGCCTTTATGATTTGATTTTAATTGGAATGTAAAGGAATTATTTCTTTTAGAAATTCTGCAGTGAGTACTTCAGGGAAGCAAAAATTGTTTTTACACATGTAGTCTGCAAATGGCTTCTGTCTTACCAGGCCTGTTTTGGGCTTAGAATGGACTAACCGTGAACCAAGAGTAAAATAATCCCCCCTACCCCCCATCATCTTTCTTCTAATGATGAAGTAATTCACTTTTCTTCCTTTTCAGTTTCAGAATATCCTCTTTCCTCACCCCTGGTTTTTTAACTCTCTCCAGGAACAGCCAGAAGGAATGACCCTGGTAAAAGAGGAAGGGGACAAAGATGAAAGCAAACAGGAGCCTGAAGTGGTCTACGAGACAAACTGCCACTGGGAAGGCTGTTCCCGGGAGTTTGACACGCAGGAACAGCTAGTGCATGTAAGTTAATGGTATTCAGGAACTGGGTTTTAAAACTACGTGACCTTTTTCATGAGGGTCAGGTTCTCCGACCCTGTGCTGAGTCAAGTTTCTTAGCTAACGGCGCTGCAAACTGGAGAGGGGTTTATGAGTTTCTGGGAATAAAGAAAACTCAGAGCCACAGTGCTTGACCTGTGCAGTCAGCTAAAGCTTAGTGTAAAATTCAATAAAGTCTTCAACAGAGATTGTAATGGCTCTGATCCTGTAAGCCAGCAAACGCTATTTTGAGTTAGAGACTTTGATAGTTATTGAGTAGTAGTAAGCTGGACATGAATGATTATTAACCTTTAGCCAAGTTTGATTTTTTTTTTCCCTTCCCAAGGGGAATGTAACAGTAGAAATGGGTGAGGGGAATTCTTCCCCTTCCCTGAGGGGAGAGTTTGGTATCAATTTACTGTTGTGTGTAAACCGAAGGGGATTATTTGGCTAAATACATGGAGACTGAGTTATTTCAGTCTTTTTAGCCACAGCAAACTGTATGGTCTTCTTTACGCTACGCCAAATATTAGTTGTATCTGCCTTGCTTTTTATTCCTTTCTGCCACCTCTCTAAAAGAAATTATTTTTACTGACTTGTAGTGTTGTAAGCTAGAAAAGGAGCAATCAAAAGCTAGATTATAACCTGGCAAGTACAATCCCCTCACATTTCCAACCTCCTTACCTAGCAGCACCTCTTCTAATTACTGGTATCACAGAATATATCAAATACTCTGGAAAAAAAGGAATTACTAGCACAGATTAGAGAGGAACATCTACAGCAAATATCAATGTGTCAGAACTGTATTTACTGTAGAAAACCATTCAGTAATTTCCTGAGATCATGCAAAATGTATCACAGAATGTGGCCGGTGCTACTGAAATAGATTGTTGAAAAATGTACTTTTTCCACACAAAATAAGTTAAAAAAACCCACCATATATTTCCAAACCCTATGGAAAATGCAAACTGATGCTGCAAAGCTGACTTTAGTAAAGCAATGCCAGCTTTTGCTTGCTAGAATGGGAGAGCCTCTTGGTGTTGCAGTTATCATCAGGATGTGTTTTTAGTTTCCTGTTATTATTAGGTAATAGTAGTAACAGTAACAACAATAATAATAGATGAAAGACTATAAAAAAATTAAGTTATGGCACAAATGTGGCATTTTAAAAGAATCCTTTGGATGTATTTTGTGCAGGTAATTCTCTAACATTTTAATAGGTGAAAATGACATGTGAGGAGAGACTCTTTGGGTGTCACAATATCTTTTTGGGAAGAAATGCCATAAGAATGGCTGCTGCAAAGGCTTGGACACTTTTAAAAGATCAAGTGTTGGCATTGCTATGGATTCCATATGAACAGACCAGCTGACATCATCTGGGGCTCTGCACAGGCACAGTCTTGGTATCTGCTAATAGTTGTAGGGGTGAAGCTTTATGGTGCCTGGCAAGCCTTTCTCAATGTTCATTAATGATCTGTGATGATAATAAATAATTTACACCAAAATACATGAAATAAAAGAGAAATCCAGAATAATGGTGTCCTTAAAAATGAAAAAAAAAGAAAGGATTTTGTGATGTTTCAGATTAAAAATATGATTGAATTCCACTGTGCCTGTTAGCTAATCGCTAGTGTTTTGTAGTTTCAGGTGACTGAAATTGACAGTGTGATAGTTCGGTTGTTTGTTGGGGTTTTTAAATGCATTTTTTGTTTCTGGTGTGATTTTTATAGCAAATCTGACTCTTATAAGGGTCTGCCGCAAGACTTCTCTGACAAAAGTGTATTTCTTATATTTCTGAACAATGACAACATCTGAAATGTGTTTCTTTAGACATGAAAAAAGGGATATAAAAATATTTCTGTGCTCCGAGGAGCTCTTTTTGGCAGGGCTCAGGATTCAGATATGTTATGATGGCATTTAAGATTACGAGGTGCAAGTCCTGACTCGATACCCTGAAGACAATGAATTCATCATTGCAGCCATCACATTCAGGTAGCACAAATCACTCTGTAAGAGCCAGTGTGACTCGGTGATGGAGCCCTGGTCTGTGATTTCTTTTGCTGTTCCGACAGAGCCCTGCTGTGGGGACTTGAGCAAGTTATTTCTGTCCAGAATTGCAAAGGGCTTTAGACATCGAACTCTGTTTGAAAGTCTGGCCCTTCACCCCAGTCTGTCTCTCACACATTCCGTCTGCCCTTGATTGCCCCAGCCCTCTGATGTACACCTGCAGCGAGTAGGGAAAAGAAGCCCAGGTCTTGGTAGGACTTCACAGGAGGGCATTCTGGGCTTTGCCTAGGTGTGTGACTCCAGCAGAAAGCACTCAGTCCCTAAGCAGCAGTTTGCTATTTGAAAATCTCCCCACTGATGTGGGTTGTGTATGCCTCCTACCCAAATATGGGTGGGTAAATCTGAGTAGATGCAAATGCTGTAACTGTGCTTACCTCAGTGTCTTTGCACTGGGTGAGTTCCTGACTTGCTGTGTGCATATGTGCATCTGCACTAGGCACAGAGTGTTTGCCTCAGTGGCATGAGTACGTCCTTTACACAATATTTACACTGCAGTAGCAGCTGGAAGCCTTGCCAAGGCCAGAGCCCCATGGTGCTAGGCGTTGCTCAAACACAAGAAAAGGCCCTGATATGGGCATGAGGTCTTCACTCTGCAGCTCCGGGGCCATGTACATCAGGCTGTTCAATGCTGTCTGGAGGCACTTGAGCTCACTTATGTACAGGTAGGATGCTGTTAACCTCCAAGCCTTGCAGCAGAGCGCTCCCGTGTTGCCTGTCCAGGCTATGCACACTGCTGCTCAGGTGATTCGCAGCCTGCAAGCACACTCAGCAGAGCCTCAGTTGCTCCAGCCAAGCTTGAAGGGGCTTTTGAGGTAAGATGCTGGACAGCCATCTGGGATATCAAAAGTAAAGGTAACTGTCCAGTTTTGTTAATTCTACTGTGGGGTAGTTATCATCAAGGCAAGGGCACCTGCATAGATAAAGGCAATAAAGGTTTAAATTGCCCTAGCAAGACTGATCCAGATAACATCTGCTTACTTTCCTATTTTCTCTGTCACTCGAAGAGGATGATCAGCATGAGCAGAGAGCTACAGTCACGTGCTCAGAAGTTGGGTAGGTGTTATACAGTAAGGCACATGTGATACTACATCATATTGTATACCCACCCCTACTTGCCCATGCTGTGGGCAGTAAAGTGAGCTGTACAGTGAAACTTAGAGTTAGGGGCTATGTAGACCATCACAAAGTATTGCAAGAAACTCCTTCCCTGTAACCCACTTAATTATGTGGTATGCAGCATATACTCTGTAGAAAAGAAAATGTACTTCTGAATTTGACTTGGAAGTATTTGGAGTATTCTTGCGCCTGTACAGCTCTCTAAACCAGTTCCTTGGGCTTTGGAAGTTCAGCTGGGAAGAGGAAATCTGTAAAATACCAAGTTTCAAAAAAAGAAAAAAAAGACCTAGTAAGAATCTTTTTACAGCCCGATAAGGCTAAATTTTCAGGATCTACAGCGGCCAGCAGTGAGTCTCTTAATGAATGTAGGGTTGGTTTTTGTTTTTCAGGGGAAGAAAACTACTGTTTGTAGCCATGAATAATAGTAGAATATCAGATCCAAAACATCTTAATGGCACAGAACAGACTTTTATCTAAGCCTTGCATCCCAAAGGACTGGGATTTTAGAAGAGTTGAAGTGTTAGGGTAAAGGTGGAAATATGTTTTGTTTCCTGAAGTGCTGGGTACCTCAGCATGAATTCTAGTTGTGCCAGGTTGAGCAGAGTGAATCAGGTTCTAGCAATATCTGCGTTACAAAATGATGTGTGATACAGCAGTATGAAATGGTAAATATGAACATCATATGTGCTTGAATATGTGGTATAGCTTTAGAGCAGAAATTGCAATCTTGAGCACAATAGTGAGCATGCGATGACATTTTTCTGCATTACTTTTGGTATTAAAGTCCTCCTGTTACTAGTGTAAATGTGAGCGCTAGTGAGAATGTGCTTAGACCCCAAGAGACAATGTTTTCTGACTGAATTTATGAACAGAACTAAGGCTCCTGTGAATAAATAACTGAAATGCTGTGTAAAAGAATCGTTATTGACCCACCCAGAAGGGTTTGACACCAGAATGATTTTGGTGCCAGAGCTCTTATTTTCAAGCGATATGTGCTTAGAATTCAGTGGTTAAATTTTCATGATACATACACCAAAAGGCAAGGTATTAAAGCATTCAGACACTCTGCCTTATTTATAGCACCTATCCATCCTTTCTCCCCCACCCCTTCTCTTGCAGTTAATAGAAAGATTCATGATTCTTCATGGTTGTCTATCTAGCGCCTGACAGTGCCGACTGCCCTGCTAAAGCAAGTCACTATCTATAATTGATATCCTTCTATGGAATAGGGTACTGGCTGCAATTGAAGGGTTTTGCTGAAAGCTCTTAAATCCTGACAAGTTCTGCCCTTGTTCTGGTTGTCGCTGAGCTGCACTGCTGGGATCCCAGGGCTATTTGAAGTTGGTGCAAAAGGGCTGTTGTGTGTTGCACATTAGCAAATCAAAAAGTTAGAGAGCCACATTAGAGCCACCACTGAGTTCGCCTGCCAGGTAGTCTTATTTGCACTCCTGAAAAGATTGCTTGCATTACTGTTTGAACATGTGTGTTACAGGTTTCTTTCTTTCCCTTCTTCTTAAAAGGGAAAAAAACCTCAGTTTGCTGCTGGGGTCTTTATCATTCAGCTGTTTAATTAATTTCTCTGCCCAGCGAGATATTATAATTGGGCTTAGCTGAGCTCGAGTTTGTTTTAAATACGTGATAAATGCACTTGAGCACCCAGAAGCTAATAAGATACTGTATATTTTTATAAATCTGCTTTTTGTTGCAGTTTGTCTTGTTTTTTTCCCCCAGAAATCAGTTTAAGAAGAAAATCTTGCAGAAGGGTTAGATGCTAAAGATAAAAGTTTGTTTAAGAAAATTATCCTTCAAGGAAATGACTGAAGTTATTGTTAAATATTAATACAATGGCAATCAGAAAAATGCAGCGCTGCCTAGTTCTCATCCCCCTTGCTGTGTAGCCTTGATGATAATTATTTTTTATTCAGAAACATGCTTGAAGAACTGTAGAGCTATTTTTTTTACTGTTTTCTCCTTAATTGTACAGCAATAAAATTGTCTCATTGTCGTTACATTTGATTAGATGAGATCAAAAAGCCCTAAACTGACAGCAGTGGCTTATATTCAGGATTTCATTTGCTGAGGTCTTCCTGCCTCTTTGCAAAGCCCCGGTGATGGGAGCGCTGCTCCAGCAATCCCCAGGGCAGCTGCTGTAACAGTCCATTAGACTCCCTTATTGCACCAGAGGAGAGTTACTGGTGTTTCTCATGGTCCCAAGGTAATTGTGGTGCACTGAGGATACCCAGAAGAGCCACTGCATAAAGTTTCCTGACTTGAGTTTCTTAGTATTTTTACCATTCTCTCCTACAGAATATAGGTCATCTCTGACCTTCAGAAGTTGGCCAGAGATCCATGGAGACTTAATAAAACCTGGGCTGTGCCCATAGCCTGCCTCAGCTAAAGTTTTATAGCATCTGTCATGATACGAGGTGCCTTAATCAAGGATGTGCACCTTGAAACACTTAACATGCCTGACTGGGAGGTGAATGGAGCGCTGATCTCCAAAAGACTAGACCTCTTTGGATTGGGTCACTTTGGATCTCCAGAAATCAGGACTCTCAAAGTCAGTAGACTTAAAAGTCTCACTCCTTCTGCTACCTTGCTTTGTTTGGCATATGGCTTCTTTCTCAGGTCCTCTTCCTGTAGCAGAGTTGTAGGTAAGAACCAGAAAGAACTTCACCTCTTTTCTCTCAGAAAAGCTCCAATTGCAGTAGGAGAATAAACCAGATTAAAGCAGTTCCCCTAAGTAATAGCTGCAATGGCAGTAAGTGATGCCGAGAGCTGCACATTGCCCACCACTTGCAGGAGGAGAAACTGCCCTGTGATCAAGCAACCCCAAGCTGCCAAAGCCAACAGGGTGCTGCCCACAGCTGGGCACGTAGGCATCTACCCCTGGAAGGAGGCAGTTTCACAGAGATGCCCCTAAAAGCAGATTATCCTTCGTGTATTAGGGGTTTCTTCTCTCTGGGTGCTAGAGATGTGTACGCAAACTGGTTGTGACTCAGATGAAGTCCCAGCTATGTGAAGCAAACCCTTCACAATCCCAAAGGGGTGTAATTGCACATCCCAGTTACATGCATCTCCAAAATACATGCAGGGATTTATTGAATTTTTAATTCTTCTTTGCAGAGGCAGTTTTCGGTGCATTTTCATTCTAGTTTTATTTGGCTCTAGTGCAGTAACACAGGCTTCAGCCCGTTCTCATGCTCATTGTGCATGGCAGTGACAGCTACTGCCCTGGAAGGTTCAGAAATGTTTCCTTTAAATTGAAAAGAGTTAGGAATAGATAAGAACATGAAATCCATTACAGTAATCATTTTTTCCCTGACAAAAGTAGAATGTTTTACGTGCACAGCAAAGGGGATTTTGCTGGTGGTTTTATTCTATTTCATCTTATTTTATTTTTCACTCACTGGGGTCTGAACTTTGATCCATATTTGGGGAAGCAATGCTGTGGACACAATAAATCATACTGAAAATGAGACAAGCCCAGGGCTTGGGCTGAATGTTGGGACCACATGGAAAAGGCAGGGAGTTGTTTTAGTGCCATGGAAAGGGGTTTTTCCAGTTTGTGCATCCTCTCAGTATATTTGACCTTTGTAGCACTGAGGTAACAAGGAAAGAAGAGAGAAGGAGGAGAGGTTATAGGAGATAATAATGGGAAACATCTGCCCAAAAGTATTTACATTTTGAAATGTCTTCCTCACTGCCTCTGTAAAGGCAGAGTTATAATTAAGACACCACTTTACCATGCTGGATTATAGACTGATGTATCTACAGTTTTGAGCTTTGCCAGAATGGCGGCATTGTTTGTAGGGCAGCAAGTCATTCCATGGCTTAGCAAAGGTAGTAATCAGATCTGTGCTGCTAGGGGCATGTTCATTCTCTCTTGATTCCCGTATGGGTACATAACACAAGCTTGTTTAAATGAAGTAAGTCTTTACCCCCATCAAAAGAAAGTGCTGTTGGGTTTTAAGGTTAAGTAATGGCAGACGGACCTCAGTGCTGTTCTGTGGCCTCAGCAGCCCTCGGGGTCTGGCACAGCCCCTGTTTATTTTCCCAGCGCATCCGTGATCCGCAGCAGCCACCGCGATGCCTCTGCCATCCAGCAGTATGAAGTCAGCACTGCTGCCTTGTGAAGAGATCTTATTCACTCTGGGCTTGACCCAAAGGCCAGCTGTGCTTTGGCTCAGGTCCTCACGGACTCCACTACATGAGCGCATCTGCAGTTCCCCTACCTAGAGTCTGGCTTTTGATCAATCACAGAGAAGGGGAAAAATATAAAGTGGGTATTTCTGGGTTTGACAGAGAAAGGTTTGCAAAAATAAATCCACCCTAATCTGTGAAGTGTTAAGAGGGGATTTAGAGAGCAATGTAATCATTTTTTTTTATTTTAATTCCTCTTAATTAGCATTTCTTTCACAGCATTAGGGGAACTTGTTGTTTGTGTGCTGCTGCTAGGGCTGCTGTTCATATGAGTTGCCAAAGTCATTGTCTTTGAATTGGGGTCCCTGAAAGAGGTTGCTAAACTGTGAAATGTCATTTAAATAGCACTTCTTTTTCACTGTTGTGGGTAGGGATGAATAGTGCTCCTCCTATGCCCCGAGAAGTTACTCTAGCCATTTAGATTGAAATTGTAATGAGTGGGCACTTCAAAGGAAAGGGCTGTCCATGGCAGGCAGCAGGGTTTGACCTCTCTCCCTGCTTTTAATCACAAAGCGCTATTTAGGTGGTTTGTGGATATACTACTTACTTGAACTGTTTACTTTGCCTGAGGGTTCTGCTAGTGAGCCCTTCAGGTTAGTGACGTTTCATAGGTGACTTGAGAAGTGTAGGATAAGAAGCTGCCAGTCAAGTCCCAGGGGAGCCTGTGCTGACTGAGGATCAGAAGCATAGGCGAGAGTAAAGCTGCAAACTTAAGTTTGCTGTTTGGCTCCTGACTCTTGTTGCCATACCATGGATTGGAGGGAAGAGGGGTGTCCTGCCTTGCCTCTGAGCTTCAAGGAAGGTTGGGCTTATGCATTGACTCCAGACTCCTTTCAGTCCTTACTAAAGCAGATTGGCCTGGACAGAGCTGTGGTTTCTGTGCAGTTTTTTCCTGCCTTGCTACTGCTGTCTAAGCGATCTGCTGTTATGTGGCCTGTGTTGCTACAGTGAACCCGTGGAAGATCTACCTTGAACTTTCTGGGGTCCCCTGTGGTGTATTGTGTCTCTGCACTGCTTTTGCTGTTTCCCAGTGAATAGGATTTTATCCACAGTGCAGCCCATCATCATATCTTTGTCACAAGTGCCATATTCTGCCTTGTAGCTGCCTATATTGTACCCAAAAGGTTTTCCCATAGAAGCTTGATCCCTGGAAGAGCAGAAACGTATTTGTGCTGTCCCAGCTATTGCACACGGAAGTGCTTTTCCTCAGACAGAAGTGGCAGATCAGCATGCACAAACCAAGGCGGGGACAGGCAAGCTAAATACAGGCGCAAGGACAGCTTTTGCGTTTGGTTTTGAGAGGGCTGAGCTGCATGGATTTACTTTTGCAGTCTCTTTTGTTTGGGTAACCTCTTAATAGAGAGGAAAAAAAAAAGCAGATGAGCCTTTTATCTTGGTGAAACAAATCTAGTGTTTTGCAGTGCTTAAACTTTTGTGTGAGCGTGACTTTTCTTCAAGGCGTCGGGTACCTAATCTGTAAAATGAATGGGTGGTGGTTTTGTCAGGAGTGGGTCCTCTAGTGGCTTGCACTGTAGGTATGAGGTCTGTACATACCATTCTTACGTGTATCGCAGGGCTGAGATGCTGCAGTTCTCTGTGAGATAAAGTAGTCAAGCTGAAAATGAAACAAAGCTTTAACTGTATCCCTCCTTGTGTTTGGCAGAGATAAACTACAGTGGAGTCTCAGTGCTGCTCCGTTTGGCTTCTGGCAGCAGCTTTAATTGGTAAAATGCAGATTTTTTTTTTGATCAAGAGAGGATTATTCTTGTTATCAGTGTGGAGCATCTTATTTCAAGATGAAAAGGCTTCGCTGAATTACAGATGCCAACATTTTTACAAAGCACTTTGGCGATTGACATCTCAAAGAGAAAGTATGATTTATTAGCCTATAATGGCTAACACTGAGCACTGGGCTAGGTCCCACTGATTTGTGAAATTGCTTAATATGAATTGCCTTTTTGTGTAATTCAAGCCCTACGTTTTTCAAATGAACTTCGAATATGAAGTGTATGAACATTACATACCTGGAAAGAGGGAAGGGTAATAGGGCTGTATAGCTAAAAGGAAAAGAAAGGCAAAGGACGAAAGAGAGAAAGAAGGGGAAGGAGAAGAAAAAAGAGATAAAAAAAGAGAGAAAGAAGGGAGAGAAAGAAGGGAGAAAGGAAAGAAAAGAGAGAGAAAGAAAGCAAGCAAGCAAGCAAAGGCAAAGAAAGCAAGAGAGAAAGGCCTACTTTTAATTCCATCTTGGCGGTGCTTTTTTATAGTAGTTTGGTTGATGTGTTGGCAGGGTAAAGATTAATAACAAGCCTTGTCGCTATCAGTACCTGCTTGTCGATTCTCTGTAACAGGGCTGTCTGTTCAGCATGGAAATTATTGATTAAATAAAAATTGCTATTAGATTGTGAGTTGATCCATAATCACAAACAATGGTGGACATTCCTCTTTCAGATCCCAAGCCATGCATCAAGTTTTTCCTTGCAGTAATTTATATTGTGCTGACACTCGCACCCATTAGGCTTTTATCCTCTCCTACATGTGTCAAGAAAGCACTAAAAGAAAGAACAGCGGCAGCACAGCAGCAGGTAGACACTCACTAAATTTTCAGAGAGAAGCACAACACAGCTGAGTCTGTCCTTCGCTTTTGGTTAGCACCTTGCCTCAGCAGTGATTTCTGCCAGAGCAGAGCAACACCCCTTGAATTCAGGGGTCTTTTTCATAGTGTTTTCAATGAGAGCAAGAGCTTGCTCCACCAGTATCTATATCTAAAATACTCCCTGTCCTTTTATCTTTCTGTTATTCCCTTGGCACTGGTTTTATTTATGAATCTAGTTTAAGTTACACTCATGGGTAGGCCCTCCGTGTCAGGACAATATGAAAATGGGGTGCATCCAGGGAGATCCAGTATGTTTTTTTGGGGGGGAATGGGGGTGGCATTCTGAACTGTGAAGGACATTCTGGACTTGTGAAGGACAAGTGGCTTTCCTGGTTTTATTTAGCTATGGTGCTTCCTAATTTGAGGAATCCAGGATTGGAGTGCTTCAGTTAAGACTGCATCACTTTAGGCTGAGTTAATTACAATGATAGTATCTCACTCTTCACAGCACGTGTGAGCACGGTACCAACTTTCTTCCTCCTGTGAAAGCCTTTGTCTAAAACAAAAGGAAACTAAGTCAAAATGTTTTCCAGAGTGTGGCCATCTATAAGAGCTATGACCACACAGCTTCTCTGTCCTTTTGTCTCAGAAAACCTTAAGCAATATGTGTGTCAAATATATATATATGTCAAAACTGATCAAGCTCACCTGGCCTGGCTGCTATGGAGAGGCATCTCTGTGGCCCTGGACTGTGCATTGTAGAGTGTTGCCAGTTACCAGTAGTAAGCGGGATTACTATAAGAGTTTTGTACCTCTGTACAAGAACTGGGAATATAGAAGCTTAACACACTATGGGTATGCAGTGACTTTTTTGTTTTGTTAGTGTACTTCTTAAAGTTAGTAAAATGAATGCTTTATCCTTTAAACTATTATCAGAGCAAATTATTGTATGATGTATATTTCTGTATCTCACTACCATTACAATAGTTTTTGCATATCTTTCTTGTGATTAACTATTCCTAACAGTACCACAGATGACCAAGAAAACGCTACATGCAGTATTTGATCATTTACCACATTATATTTGGTTTACAGTGTGTTTCTGCATCCGAAAGAGCATGGCTAGCAGGTCAAGGAAGGTGATTCTTCCTGTCTACTCTGCTCTGGTGAGACCCCACCCGCAGTCGTGTGTCCAGCTCTGGAGTCCTCAGTACAGAAAAGACATGGACCTGTTGCAGAGGGTCCAGAGGAGGGCCAGAAAAATGCTCCAAGTGCTGGAGCACCTCACCTATGAGGAATCATAGAATAGTTAGGATTGGAAAGGGCCTTAATGCCTGAGAGCATTGGGTTTGTTCAGCCTGGAGAAGAGAAAGCTCTGGTGAGACCTTATTGTGGCCTTGCTGTTCTTAAAAGGAGCCTATAAGAAAGATGAGGAGAGATTCTTGAGCAGGGCCTGTTCCAACAGGACAAGGGGTGATGGTTTTAAACTGAAAAGAGGGGAAATTCAGGCTGGACTTGAGGAGAGTATTTTTTATAGTGAGGGTGGTAAAATACTGGGAATGGTTGCCAGAGAAGTGGTGGATGCGCCATCCCTGGAGACATTCAGGGCCAGGCTGGATGTGGTTCTGAGCAACCTGATCAGTAGTTGAAGATGTGTCTGCTTGCTGCAGGAGTTGGATGAGATGACCCTTGAAGGTCCCTTCCAACCCAAACTGTTCTGTAGGTCATTATGCAGGGCAAATAAAAAGTTTCCATGTTTGGACACCATCATTGAAATCAAGAGACCACTTCATTTTGCAAATCCCAGAGCATGTGCCTGGCGCACCTCCCTTCAGCACAGCCACTTTCTCTTTGTGGAGCAGAGCCAAGGGATTACCACCCAGGAAATTAATTGCTGAGGGAATTCCAGTACTTACAGTTAATAAGAAAAGCCTGAACAAAGAAGTGAGGTTTACATCACGTTCTGGAGGCACCTGGCTCCAGCTGTGATCCAGTTTTTGGATGAGGGAGAGTTAGATACAGGACTGCCCTTTGGTTTACTCCTGCAGACTTCTGGGGCTGATTTGTCAGCACAGCACAGTCTGTCCTGTTCAGATGGTGCCCCAATGATATATAAGAGAAGAGATGAATTTTTTGAGATAAACCAGACTCTTTAGGATTGATTTTTAGTTACCAGAAACACCTGTAAGTTCACTGCAATTCAATTAGAGAGTGGAATGCATGGCACAAAAAAAGAGCCTTGCCTCTTTTCTAAGTGTGTTAGGTGATACTCCCATGTTCTACTAAGAGATCCTCCACAATTTTCACTCCAACAGCTCTAACGTATGCCTGTAGTCTAGCAAGACTGTCTGTGTTATATACAAGAAAACAGAAAAATGTTGTCCCCTGGCCAGAGAGATGAAAGAAGGTATCTCTGCTGCTGCTCCCTGGAGCATCAAGGGATGTGACAGGGACAACCAAGCCTAGCACAGATGGGAAAGGTAAATCCTAAAAGGATGTCCAGTTGGAAAAAGCCAAAAGGGAAGTCTCAGAGGAGCAATAAACTGTTGCATGTACTGAAGATTGTTAGACGTGTTTCCTAGGGATGTTAGGGAGGAAGCACCCCAAGTACTTTCTGCGGTTCAGTCATGATGTCATGGCTTTAACACACTGCTGCTTCTGTCACCCACTGTTGTTGGATTAATTCTACCAACATCTGTGATGAAACAGCTGTTAAAATGTACATTGTCTGGTAAAGATTTTGGTAATGCTTATCAATGCCATCATTTTCCTTTGTAGTTCCTTTGAAAAGTGTGTGTTTCTAAGTCTCTGCATTCCCAGCTTTCTCCAGGGTTTTTGTGCATTTCATTGCAAAAAGCAGATCAGGCACTATCTCCTAATCTGAACTGCAGCTTTGTAGATGATCTGTAAGGAGACACAAAGTGCATTTATTGAACAAAAAAACCCCCCTTTCTATCTTGTTATTCAGCAGTCTTTTTCTGCAGATGAAGCAGTGGTACTTGTGTCATACAGGCAATTGAGTGTGTCCATGTGGTAAGCATAGGGACTCTTTCTGGAAAAATTAGAAAACTTCCTGATTGATTTGCACAGGAAGATCCTGCTGAGGAATATCTTTCCTTTCAAGTGGATCAGTGTTAGCTGTGCTGTAATGCAGAGCAAAGCGTGAAAAGCAGAAGAAAGTGCATGGTTTTACAAAATCTGGTCCAAGGTTGAGCAAAACGAAGTACATGTTGTTCAGCAAGTCCTGTCTATGTGCTCAGTGTTAGTGGCCATGTGCTTACCTTGAAGAGCAGATCCTGTTTAATTGTCTGACATTTGCCTTTCTGTTTCACCCCATTAGAAGCACAGGATTTTCAGTAAAAGGCAGCAGTGGTTTCACTTTCTTGTAAGAGTTCAAGTATTTCCCCTGTCCTCTGCATAGATAGATAGATGACCCATTGTACCAGTCTTGAGAGTTTGGAAGACTTCAAAACCTTGTTAAAATGGTACCTTTTAGCTTTTTCTTCTCCTATCTTGCTATATCCTTTCATAGATTTGTAAATTGGCTCATGGGATTAAGCAGTTTGTCTCTGCTAATATCAAATGATATAAAGCTGCTGTAATATACGGTTGCATTTTAACTCAGAGAGCCTGTTGATAGTAACCTGCTTGCAGTGTTATTTCCAAACCCATGCACTGAAAGGCAGTGTAAATTTTAACAAATTTTTTGTCATTAAAGCCATACAACTTTTGTAAAACAGCTTGGATTTATGTGTTCATATGGTGCACCACAGTTGTTAGGTTATTTTGCTGGGTACTGCTCTACTTTTTGTTCTGCTCTAGGCATCTTTACTGTTGAGCATTTATTTCTTGGCTCCACCAGTCTGTGCTGTGGAATGTAAAGATTAGAGATCTTTTCCTGTTTTATTTTCTTGTGAACATGCCCTGTTCTGAAGGAAAATATTATTACTTTGAGTGTGATTTGAACCCACAGCTCAATAACAAGCCAGAAGAGCTGCTAAAGCCCCACTCCTGCAGAGAGCTCAGTGCATTTGGACCCAATGGAATTTAACGGAATCCAGGCTGCCGTAAGAGCCCATATGAGCAGAACCAAGAGCTGCACATCCCGGCTACAAGCAATGGCTGGAATTTATCAAAGCCAAACAATATGGGGGGAGAACAGTTAATTTCAGGTTTAATATATACGGCAGGTCTGATTTCCATTGAAGTTAGATGAGTTATGGTGGCAGGAAGGAGGCCTATAGCTTTTTGTCTTCTGCACTAATGTGGGAAAACATCCAGAGTTTGGACTTCTTCTACCTTGTGTGTGCTGGTGTGCTGCTTACAAGATCAGGATGGTATTTTCGTTCTTCATACTATTTGCAAATGAGGTGAAATACCTTACTGTAATGCCTTAGGTGTGCTGGCAGGAGTCTTCTGTGGCCTTTTCTTGCCAGTGAGAAAAATCCAGAAACAGAATATGTTCTTTTTAAGTGTATTACATTAACAACTGTATCAGTGTTAAGTGCCAGGCTGTTGGTTTCATTTTAAGGTAAGGCCTGTTTTTTCAGGCATGTTTTTGTTAAAGATACACAGCCGTATGCGAGTGCAGATTTGTAAAGAAGGAATTCAGCCATTGCTTGCATTGAGTACTGCCTGTGAGGGAGTTTTAATGGGCTTTAACTTGGTTTTCCTGGAAATTCTGTAACAGTTGCATGTAAAATCAATTTTTATCCCTAAATGCAAAGATCATGAAGCAGAAAATTTTGAAGTTGAGCCTCAGGTTGTTTCCTCCCCTTCCATACTCAGTCACTCCTAGAAGGTATCAGACAGTGCATTTCCTAGGCAGCATTCGTAGGTAATCTCAGACCTAGTGAAGGGCAAATGTTTGGTTTCAGGCCAGTCTTTACCCTCTTCATCATCGAACTGTAGGAAAAGCTCTGCCCTTGTTTTTGGAGTACTGCTTTGACTAGGTTGAGAGAGGAATGTGTAACAGATTTATGGGGAATGTCAAACCCTTTGCAATAAGGATCTCCCCTCTTGTAAGCTTATGGCAGAAACAGGCATTGCATGGATGTAGTCATGCCATAGGGCCGTTTCCCGAAGGCAAGAATCGTTCCTGCATCTCGAGCTGTAGCCCTCCTGCTTTTAGCCAGCTTCAGAAAGCTTGTCTGCATGTGTGATGGAGAATAGAGGAAGGAAGGCAGGCAGAACAAGATAAAGATCATCAGCACAGGGCTAGGGGATAGCATGTGGGAGAAGACCACCTTCAGCCACTGTCGCATTGTAAAGGCCAACATCACAGTTTCGTCACTTAGCAGTGGGTCTTAAACCCTTCAGCAAGCAGCCTTTCTTCAGTCTCTTCTTCCAGCCCTGGCCTTTGAGCCAAGTTAGAATTTTCCATCACTGGAGATTCACTCTTGGCTTCTTTCCCCCTTCTTTCTCCTTGCTAGCTTTTCTTGGGTCTCTTGGTTTACACTGCAGGCACCAAATCACCCTAATTTTTTTCTCATGTGTTCTTTACACTGAAGACAGTTAAAATACAGGTGTAATTTGGACAGCTGAATGTGAAGAGCATAAAAAAATACAAAGTCAGTCAACCATAGATATGTAAGATTATTTTTCTCAAAGTGATTCCTATGCATTGCAGAAGGCATGGTGAAGGTGAATGCTGTAATGGGATTCTACCTGTCAGATTGCCTTTTCCAAAAGGGACTACCCTCCAGCAACCTACTGTAGTGGAAGGTATCCCTGCCTATGGCAGGGGTTTGGAACTGGATGAGTTTTAAGGTCTCTTCCAACCCAAACCAGTCTGTGATTCTCTGGAAAGGCTTTATTGCTGTCAGCATAGCAGTTACATACTCAGTGCAGCTCTCAACCTCTGTCCAAACACACACAGTTAGCACCAAGAAGGATGCTGGAACGAGTGGAAGTTGGAGGAGAGTTTACCAGCTTCCACACAGTGGTGTGGAGCAGGTAATACAAACTGCAGGAGGAGTGTGCTACAGCAGGGCACCCGGGACGGCAGCCAAAGCAAGAGGTAATGCAGGCAGCAGGCAGGTAGAAGGTGGTTGGGGAAACGCCAGGAGTGATCAGCTTGTAAATGGCCCTTTGTGCTCTTTCAGGAGCATCTTTTCCTGCTCCAGCTGTTCTCAGGAGTGGAGGGCATAGCAGAGATGACCAAAACCCCCCCTTTGAAAACAGCTGACTTGAGCATCTGGTTCACAGTTTCCTCTTTCAGTTCCTTCACTTGTCTGCTGCAGGTCCCTCACACAAATGAAATTAGCCCTGTCCTTGATTCAGGTGGTTGAAGAGAGAGGTGGAAGTTTTGAGGGGACTTTTTGGTATCATCACAATGAACTAAGGCAAATGCATCTAGAACAGAGCATCAGAGTTGGAGGAACTGGCAAAGCCCAGTTATCACAGCAACATACTCTGAAAAATTATTTCCATACATTTGGAAAAAAAAAAAGTGAGAAAAGCTGGAATTCCTGTAACATACCAGCTTCACCTATTAGCATCCCAGCTAGTAATACAAGAATGCAGCCTTAAAGAAAGAGATGACAGTGATTTTAGACAGAGTTAGGAAAAGAACCTCAGAGGAGAAACAAAGCTGAGAGCCATCAAAGCATCTTTCCTGCCACTGTAAAAGTGGAACGATTAATGTCCATAACATCTATGTTGATGTTCTGGCAGAAATTCATTTATTAAATTTTCAGGTTTAGGAAATAAAGATGCAATTTCTGCCCGTTGCTTTCCAGCTGCGTGCTCTTACACAGGAAATCAAGGGAGAGCTGTGAAACATTGCCCTGCATTTTGCTGCTGACAGATGTACTCTATATGTGAATATATTTATATTAAATGAAACAAGAACAAGACTTGATCTTATTAGGAAAGAATCTTTGCAATATCCCGTAAGTTCCATTCTCTCTATAGAATATCCCGAAGCCTACCAAAAAGCTGGAAACATAGATACAGGCTGAGGGAGTCTGTTCCCAACCTGACGAGCAAGCTGTGTTTTCCCTGTTGGTATTATATCACATCTATGCTCTATAGCTACTATATCAGAGATTAAAAGAAGGTCATGCTGTATTATGAACCACTGTCTTTATTTTTAGGATTAGATAACTTTTCTCTTTTTTTCCCCCCACTGATTCTTTTTATGTCCTAAGGGCAGATCCTTTCTCCAGGGTCAGGAATGTAATAAGGCAGGTTTTCCTCTCTCCAGGATATTGTGTCTGTCTCACTGTGTTTAAATTGCCACAGAAAGCCCTTCTGAGCAAAATACAGTATTTTCTTTGTACAAGAGCCAATGATTGACGTATCCTTGGGGACTACTCTGTCTTTAGCATTTAAACATACAAGTTGGATATGTTTAACCTATTGATAGGCAACGAAGGCAACTACAGAAATTATTGCAAGAGAACAAAAGGAGAAGCAGAAAGAAAACAACTTTTATTGCTGTTGTTAGTGCAGGGAGATGAAAAAGAAGCAATCGGAGTGGTATTTTCAACTGGAACAGGGAGGTGAGAGGAAAACAGTCCTGCTGGGTTATGTCCTTTGAATTAGTGTATTCCTGTGTATTAGTAATACAGTGTCATATTTAGAGAACAAGACTTCTCCAAGCCTATACATAAAAAGATCATTTAATTCTCCATGGCTTGTTTAAACATCATTTGGGGCAAAAAGATGACTCCTGCTCAGGTTGTAAACTCCACAAAATGCAATTGTTCATTAATTATTATTACTTGGACTGCTTTTTGTCTTTGTGTGCTCTGGAGGTTGTATGCCCCATGAGACACTTCCCATGTGCATTGACCCCATATCTCATCTTAAATACATCTTTAAATATGACTATAAACCTGGTCTTCTCTCAGTGGCAGCTGTGCTGGTCCAAGACAGCTTTGACCCCAGCTGTTTGTTGCAACATCTCTGAGGTTTCCCTTGGTCTGCCCTGCCTAAGGAAATGCTCCCTCAGATGCTGGAGTCAGAACAGCCAGACCAAAGTCTTTGGACCGAGGCAGGTGAAGACACAGTTTATGAGCTATTGAGGCAGTAATATTGGAAATACAGCAATATCTTACTAAGAAAAGGTCATGAGCCCTTATGGGGCAGAACCGTTCAGTGTCTGAGTGCAGCCAGAGCATAATGTGATCCCCCCCCAGCCACTTTCTATTCTTCTTACTGTTCCCATCCTCTTTTCCAGCCGCTGGTTTCCATGCTGCCCTTCTCCTGTGCCAGTCATCCCCCTCCTTCTAGCTCTGTGGGCTGTATTGAGTTACAAACCATTATTTTTCAGTTGACTTGGGCTTCTGATTTTGATGCCTCCTTTTTTTCATTGGCAACTATTACCAGTTGTCAAGGGACAGAGATGGGAATCCAGAACAGCACAGTAATGAATGAGTTTCAGGTGTGAATTCAGCTGGAGTGCTGACTGAGATCTGTTTGGCTCTCCCTTACAATTAACAGTCATGGACACAGAGTTCATACGCTAAGTTTGTAAAATAATATAAGTTGTATTTCCAAGTAATTCACTACTTTTTGCAATAATCTTTTTTGAGTGAAACTGTATGTAGTGATTTGTCTTCTTTTAAGGACTAAAACTTAGTCACACTGTAGTTACAAACATTTGCAGTACATAGCTTATTAATTAAAAAAATCATGCTCCTCTCTTTCACATGTAACCCCAAAATACCTGATCAGTGAAATGTGGTATGCCACTAGTCTCATCTAGGTTTACAGTCATGACCAGATGGAGGGGGAGTGGGGTGTTCATTTGCTAATAGTGGCAAACCTTGAAAATTAAAGTATTGAGAATGGATGACAAGATCAGACGCTGAGAGGTGAGGAGTGCAGTGTGCAGACAGAGTACTTAGTGCATTCATTATACACAGAGGAAATTGCCATGCAGTGCTTTTCATAGAATCACAGGATGGTTTGGTTTTGAGATGCAGCTGGTTTTAGCTGCGAGTATTCCTTTTCAGCAAAGGTGTCAAGGCTGTCAAGGGGCTGACCTGCTTTGGGACAGATCAGTGGATTGTATGGATTGTCATGTGGCTAATCAGTGTTAGCAGAGATCTGCAACAACAGCATTTCTTCCCTAATGTATGCAAGACAGCCACAAGAACTCAGAGTAACAGTAAATGCATCCAAAGGCAAGGGAACAGGAGTCGAGATAGTTATCTGGGCTTCTCCACAGGCATGTGCCTGTGCAGCAGTGCAGAGTTCTTATGTATAGCTTCGACTTGGTCTAGGAACTGCAACCAGCTTAAGCATTTATGCTACCATAAAGGTTTAAAGCAGCTTAAGGGCTTCTTCCATCTCAGGAACTAAAAATGGCTTAAGTACTTATGCCACCCTAAGGACGCGAGGTCAAAAGCATACTCTTGACTTGTGCAGCAGGGAGGAGACATCAGTCTCTTGTGGTTGTTTAGCCTGGTTCTGCCTGCAAATTATCTTCAGTAGAGAGAGGACAGACAGGATCCATACCTATTTTCCAGTAGATAAGAGGAAATTAAAATGCATTCATTGTTCTAACAGAGAGTCACAGAAGGTTAGAGAGAGATTCTATTGCAGCGATTGGAATGTGTCCGAAAAGCCTGCTGGGGATTTCACTCTATGGACATGCAGGGCTTTTTTCCCTCTTCACAATGGGATTTCTATTGTTGCAGGATATTTCCTGCCTCACCAGGACCTCCTTTATATCCTGACTTCTTTTCAAGCCTTTTGTCTGTCCATCTTGCTGTGGATCATGGAGTTAATCTTTATCGAGATGTTAATGGGATGGTAGGGAGGCCTGCCTGATGTCATCTCTTAGTTGCCTGACTACCTAAAATGGTAGTGAGGAGCAGTGACAAGCCAGTGGATTGCATCACTGGGGAGCAGGCAAACATGGGTACTTGCTTAAGTGCTGCCCTCTCACTTCTCTGAATGCTGATACTGTTTTTACAGTCACTCATATCTCAGGAAGCTGTGTGGGTCAAGAACCTCGAAGTATGCACACCACTCATGTATAAGTGACTACTTTCAGTGGGAACTGGAGACCTAAATACCTCTATGCATGTGGGCTTTAGCTTTCTCGGGCCTTAAGTCTCTACTGTGGCTGTAGTAGTAGATACTATTTCCCAGGGTTTGTTGTTAGGAGGAGTACATTCACAAGCCATTGAAAGATGCTCTGGTAGTGGTCTCAAGTCCAAAGTGAAGGAGAGATCTGTACTTACACCTAAGCTTAAGAAGTTTGAATTCTGCTAAGCCAAGTCTGTCAAGCTCTGGTATACTTCACACTGTCATGGTTAAGAAGGTTGAGGTCATACTAAACCATGTGAAGAGGAGGGCTGAGAGGACCACTGTCCTGCCACTGACAGGCAGGACACAGGGGCCTCCACACCTCAAGTCAAAGCAGGGGAAGAGGGGGAATGAGGACTTGGTCATCCTAGAGAAGACCAGAATGAACCAGTTTGTTTAATCCAGCAAATGAAGGCAGAGTAGAGTGATGTATGTCAGTTAGTTGGGGAGGGAGACTAAACACCATGCAGGGAAACAGAGCTGTTTAAGCTGAAGGATATTGTTGGCAGAAGAACAAATGAATATAAATTGGCTGAGAATAAATCGAAGCTAGAAATTAGTTGCTAACCAGCAGATGAGTGAGTTCCTAGAAGAGCCTTCCACTGGGAGCAGATCACCAATGTACTTAGAAGACAAAGCTTACTCCGTTCACGACTGGAATTATGTATAGCGAGACTTGCCACAGCAAGGGATGGGTCTGATGACCAAGAATCCTCCTCCTATTTGTAACTGAATGTGGGCTTAAGGACAAATGTACATCCCCTGTGGAAAACACATAAATAAGAATGTTTCCTGCAGGACTTACAGGTCAGGGACAGCTAATCCCCTTCCAAACCAGCCTCAGAGCTATCCAGTCTGTTACTGCCAGACACAATCTATGCATGTTTCCTCTGTGCAGCCCGCAGGCTCTGTGACTCCCTCATGCAGCTGGGAGATGAGCTGTGTTTAGCAGCCGTTCCATTGCAGTGCCTCTTTGCTGTTCGTGCTTCCTCTCCTATGCAGCAAATGCAGTGGCTCTGCTGGTTTGAGGGACTTTCTGTAGCAGTACAGTCCAGGAGGAGATTTGTGCTACAAGATGGCTTAAATGCTGCTTTTGCTTAGTGTCAGTAGTGAGATTTAGTGAGAAGTTATTTAGCATCTCCTTTTTAAATCTGTAAAATACAGGGACATAACTGTGAGAAGATACAAGTCTGGAATTGTCATTGTATAATAGAAATTAAACTAATTTTTGGCAATGGTGATATGCCTTCTGCTGTGCCACTAAGTTACCACATTATACCAACACAGCATGGTCTCTTCCCAGTTTTCTCTTAGCATGCACTAGGGATAGTGTGTCTAGAAAGGAGGATCAGGAGATTTTCTTGATGTTTTCTGCTTTATCCACCAAACAACACTTTGCTTTCAGATACAATTTCAGTTGCAGGTGACAGTCATTGGTTTTCTGTTGTTCCTAATCGATTCCACTGGTATGAAGAGGCTTTCTTCCTGCTGTTTCACTACTGTGGGAGTATATTTGGCCTTTGGTTATGTATTGAATAGCTACTGGGTACCAAGCAGTCAGCTGGGATATGCTTAGATACTCCTTTCTTAAAAACTCATGGAGGAAGGAAATGGAGCACTAAGATTATTGCAGATCCTACCTCCAATGTCACCTCGCATCATGTGCTACAGTTTGGAGTGTCATGTACGAGGTGTGTTGATTATATGAGAACATGTAGGATTTAAGGTGTTCCCTTCTTTAATAGTACTTCTTACCATTATAATTTAGTGTATTAGTAGTATTTCTTACCATGTAAGCATTTATGCTTCCAGGAAGCTGCAGTCTGTCTGTGCTCCATGTTACCTCTGGTTTTTGAGCTTCTCCAATATAGATGACAGGTCAGCTTCAGCCTTGATTTCAATTAATTTGGTGGCTTTTATTTGTTCTCTAAAATTGAAATCCATTGCAGAGGTTCCTGCTTGAAAGCGGGGGCATTCTGAGACCAAAATCAAGTGTTTAGGTCAGCTCCCTGTGTTCATTTTAGGGTATTTTGGAGCTGAATGATAATAGCAACATTTTTAAAGAAAAGAAAATGATCAAGGACAGACTGAGGTTTGGTAATAAGCATTAGAGTGGCATGGAAGTGACTGGTATTCTGCAAATGACTCCTGTTTAGCAGCTTTTTGGAGCTATGTGCAATGGGAGATAGCTAGTAGAATTCCAGCTTTTAATGGAGGCTTTTTTTCAGGTCAGAAGTACTTAATAATACAGAGCTGGTGCTTCAGAGCCTTATGTTAGCAAACCTGACACTGGGGAGTAATATCATTGGCTTTCATGCGCCTATTTACTGTAATAAGGATTACCAACGTAAGTAAAACTTGCAGGTTTGCCTTTTCACACCCTGAAACTGCATCAAAATTCAATTTCACCAGGAAAAAAAATCCTTCTGATCTAGTCCCTGGAATGTGACATTTCATGGGTGTAATAAGGTTACAAACAGATTATAAATTGAAACCCTATAAATCCTTATTGTACTGTACCAAAGCTTCTGCTTTGCATAATACTCTTATTCCTGACTGTTCTTTGTTTTACAAGCTCAGAACTATTCATTCCCTCTCATAATAGAGACCAGGGAGCCAAAAACACCGTGCAAAATCCAAAGGTAATTATCTGAGTCAAAGAACCTGAATGCCAGAGTTCACAAACTTCTGAACTTCTCTAATTGCCGTTGTTTGCACAGTGAGACCTCCCTCTTACTTTAAATGTGTAGTAAATACTGCATGCTAAATACTACCATTTTGATAATGATAAAGAAATCCCGGTGTAGATTTAGTTCCTGTTTCTTATTGGTGTAGTTCTGCCTGTGTGTCCATAGCAGATGACTGATCAGTTTTCAAATCGTAGCTTGAGCAGCAGAGGGTGTTTGAATCTGGCCCTATGTGGTCAGGATTAGAAATGCTGTGAATGTCCTTGCCTGAGAGCAGTGGTTTCTACTGTTGGCTTATTTGTGCTGATTTAATGTCTAGCAAGTGTTTTCCTCCAGAGCAGCCTTCCAGTATTTGGGATCTATATTTATAGGTCTGCTAAAATATCACCCCTCTGCAAAAACCAAATGAGCAGTTCACCTGAGAGCTAAGGAAGTTACCCAGATTAGCAGATAGTGCCATGGGCCTTCTTCTAGCCTTTACCTGAAGGTTGAGGATACTCAGAGGGGTTGACTGAGAATGAGATGGCTTTGCAGGTGAGCTCTCAGAGGCCACTTGAAGCGTCAGAGCAATGAAGGGAAAACGGCACAAAGAAAGGTTTGATTGTAGAAAGAGTAGAGGGAGTAGGAAAGGAGTGATGGGATGAGGGTGCAGGGCAAATGAGTATGGAGGTATGCAGTTGTGCAGTGACCTGAACGTGATCACGAGATGCTTGACAGGTGAGCCAGAGAGAGGAGTGATGGAGAGAGGAGAATGATAAGTCATCATCTTGGGCAAGCTTTGTCAAGCCTTTGCAGGGAGGCTGGGCTGGGGTGGGAGTAAGGAACAGATTTTTACGCCCATGAGGAAAGCCAGTTTTAGAGGATGCTCATGCTGCTATAGGCTAGAGTTCTGGAGGGCAGGAGCAAGCTCATCTGCAGGGGCAAAGAGAAAAAGCATCCTATGGAGAAATTCTCTGGAAGAGCATCCATAGTGCCTAAATGCCCAAACAGTAGGAGGTAAAGGGAGGTTCTGTTATGAGCTGATGGAATCAGCCCTGAAGTTTTTGTACCAAATGGAATGCCTGTGTCACACATTCAGTTGTTATTTCCTTCATGGCTGTGGAGGTTTAACCAAATAACTCGCAGTCTGTAACATTTACACAAGGATTTGACCAAGAATTACTCACATGATTGAGTTTTGTCCCATTACTTTTTTTTCTTTCGGAAAAGAAGAGCGCACATTGATCTCATCGTGCTTTTCTTATGCCATTAGAGCTCAGGACATCTGTACCTTTGTGGTACAGGCGTGTGTAGTACAAACGGACAAGAGACCTGCACTTGAAAAAACTCCTGCAGATTACATGTTGTGCGTTGTCCAGCACATCTGCTCTGTTCATACACTCTGTGCCCCATCACAACTTCCAAGAAATGGCAATAAAGTTTCAGAAAGAGAAAAAAGCAGTCATCTTTTACAGGCACTGCACATCTGTTTGCCATGGCGATGCTGCAGAATGCTGAACATAAGTGATTTTATACGGTTTTCTGATTGTTTTCAGGACTTGAGAAAAGGTGGGGATTATCTTCTTTGTGTTCCATTATGAACTACTGAGTTTCTGTATGGCTGACTTTTTCTGTGAGCTACTTACGGAGTAGATACAGATTTCATCCCTGTGCTGTGATCAAACACAAACTCTGGAAGGATTTCATCTAGTATCTTAATGGAAATAATCACATTTGCTGAGAAATGCAGCCATCTAGTGGCACAGCTAGCAAGCTGTGATGGGAAGTACAGCAATGGGGAAGTCTGTTCTATTCCTCTTGATTCCATTCTGTTCCATTTTTATTCTATTCTGTTCCATTCTACACCTGTCCATTCTATGCCTCCATTCCATTCCAAGCCACCATCCAGCAATGCAGCAGTCAGAATGCCCCGGGACAAGATAAAAGTAGCAGCCTCCTGTGTCCCCTGGCAGAGATGGCCCAGGGCAGCCCAAAAGCATCCGAAAGGAAGTCCTTGAGGAGCTGCAGGAGTTACAGGGCTCTGAGGCAGGAAGAGCAGCAGCTGGTGGAGGTTGCTGGAGGTTCTCTGCTGCAAAGCCAGTTCCTGATGGAACCAGCTTCATAGCTCATCTGTCATATCCTTTTCAGCTGGATAGCCTGTAGGAATGACTTCTTGAGGAGCACTGCAGAGCTTACCATCCTCATCCCCCATGGAGCCAGGGGGAGTAGCCATAAGCAATGAGATGCAGAGATGTTTCCAGGGATGCAAGAAGGCATTACTCAATGTGAATCATGTGAATGATGCTGTGTGTGAGATTATCAAGGCTCCATTTGAGCCAGCATCCCTGAGGCCTGATCCAAAGTTTGTTGACATCAGTAGAAACAAATTCTTGGGCCTTAGTGGCCTTTCAGTGAGATCTATAATTTGAACCCAGTGATCGCTTTGGAGCACAGTCTTGCTCTTTCAGTACCGCAGGATCCTGGTTCACACCTGAGCCTCTGGTGTTGTTCCTCTGCAAAGTTACAGTAAAGCTGGTGATGGTGTTACATTTCTGTTAAGCCGTAATCTTTCTTCTACCCGAACAGCACATAAACAATGACCATATCCACGGAGAGAAGAAAGAGTTTGTGTGCCGATGGCTGGACTGTTCCCGGGAGCAGAAACCATTCAAAGCCCAGTATATGCTGGTGGTCCACATGCGGAGACATACAGGGGAAAAGCCACACAAATGCACTGTGAGTAAAGGGGGCTGAGCTCCAGGATTGGATGGAGGAGCTGGGGCTATGCAGGGAAAAGAGCAGCACAGATACTGCACTCCCTGATCCCTTGTCCATTGAACATTTATTAGGGAAGTTACCTAGTCTGCTAGAAAACTTCTATGTCTGCTTCATTATCCAGCTCAGGCAGATGACAAGAGGTTTAGGAGATGGGATTCATGAGATAATTTGGCCCACTTCCTCAAGTTTAAAGTGCAAAGAAGCCCTAGAAAATATTTTTACACAGAGCACAGTTTGCTTAAGTATTGAAAAGCACTTTCTGTTACAGAGCTGGGCATTATTGCTGGCCACCAGTGTCCTACTGAGTTTGCAATAGAATTCTGTCTTAGACAGAAGTGCATAAATACCGTGCTCTCCTGTAAGAGCAGATTTATATAATACTGGAAGTGTTGTAACTTCAGCTGTGATGGGGTTTGCCTGGGCAAAATTAAAACCCAACAAATGAAACTACAGTTACATTGGGCAAGGTTATGAAGGCTTGGAAAGTTTCTGAACTGTCATAGGTCAGCTTTTACTGTTTCATGCATGTCCAAAGATAAAGCTTAATCCAGACTTACTTCTTCTGCAGTTTGAAGGTTGTACAAAGGCCTACTCCAGACTAGAAAACTTGAAAACGCACTTGAGATCTCACACTGGAGAGAAACCGTATGTGTGTGAACATGAAGGCTGCAACAAAGCTTTCTCCAACGCATCTGACAGGGCGAAGCACCAAAATAGGACTCATTCCAATGAGGTAAGCAAGCACAGCTTCAAAAACAGTAAAAAACAATGGTGTCAAACAGACTTACAAGGTGGTCACAGGAATTCGTTACTGAAGACAGGCACAGAAACCCTCAGCAGCCTGAAAAGATACAGTTCTAGATGGCTTTTGCCAGCACAGCCATCCCTGTATCCTGTGGACCTTGAGGGGCTGTGGGTCATTTTATTAAGCATGAGAGGTTTGAATGAAGGATGTAATGGGAACACACACATTAAGCAAAGACAGATCCTGGTGTCCCTGAACAGCTGGGATCATTTTTCTCTCCGGAGCCGAGGGCTCGCCTGAAGCATGTCCCCTTGCCCAGTGGAGACACTGGCAGCTCCTGAGCCACAGCTCCCACAGCATCTTCCAGCACCCTTCTTGGCTGCTGCAAACAGCTAGAGAGAAGTCTTCAGTGCTTTGACAATACGGGTTGCCCTGTTAAGTTCTAAGTTATGCTTTTTCCGTCTTCTCTGGGCTATTCCAGTCTGTCTTTCCAATCCTGACCAGACCGCACAGAGTAGGGATGCAGTGAAGGGAATTTGATCTTTTCTCAAGCAATCCAGCTGTGATAGTCACAGCCATCGCCTACACTCTCAGTGTAACAACTCTATTGCTGTGTCTTTCCTAGTACTGCTGCCCCTTTCTATGAAGTCCCAATCCCCTGCCATGGTCCCTGCAGCATCTCTTGAGTCACAAGGGAAGCAGAGAGCATTGCACATCTCTGAGTCTGCCCTGTCCCTGCAGGGTGTCCTCTCAGCAGCCCAAATAACAACTGCACTGAAGCCCAGCAGCAATTCTGTGGATTGTCACTGAGGTAGAAGGAAGTTCACCAAGTGTGGCCAATAGCGGACTGCGCTTTTCTTTCACTCACTATCTTAACCACTCTGTTTGTTGCCTAGCTGATGAGTAAGATCCTCTCAAATTTAAAGACATGACCCATTACTGCTTGTGTTTTAAAATCAGGATTTCACATCTAACAGTAAGTCACCAAGACAAGTTTCCTGCTGTGTGTCATTTCTGATAGGTGCAGAAGCAAGAGCAACTGAGAAATCTTCTACACCATTATTTTACAATGAAACAGGCTGAATTCTTAGGCAACAATGGGGTGCTATGAATACTATGGAACATGCAGACCCAGTTCAGCACTTCCTTACAGTGCCATTTTGGTTGCAAGTACACAACCTGTAGACAGATTTAAAAGCAAGTGACATATCTTGGTGCAGATGTGCCTTACACATGTAGGAGAGAGCTAAGTGACTCGTACTTCCATAGCGTCTTAGGAAAGCCTGCCTCAGTAGCTCAGCATCAACTTAAAATTCCTCATGATCAACATTTTTGCTCCTTTTTGAGTCAGTAGGAGTTTAATGTCAGTGGAGGCAGGCTCATGCCTTAAATAGCCATGACGAGGGTACATTTGTCAAAGGCTCCGTGGTGCCATATGTGCTTACACAGAGAACCCCTTTGAGGAACTCCACATGAGGGTCTCTTTTTGATTCTTGAGGGCTAGAATAAATAAGACTTTATAATAGTAGTTATATGGGGAAAAAATCTGTAATAAAACTGAATAAATGACACTTTGTTTCTGAGGCAGTTAAAATGTTTAGGAAGGGCTCAAATCTTTCTAATGTTCTCATAATACAAGAACAAAGTGTTAAATTATAAGACAGTAAATTTACTTTACGTTGCTTAGTGAACTAGAGAAATGCACAGAAAGCAGGGTTTGTTTCGTTTTAAAGTGATTACCTATGCAAGTAGCACTAATAGTACATTTATTGCTGCAACATGGAAATGCTTATGGACTGTATCCTGTGCTTTGACATTATACTGGTGATCTGAAGGAGCCGTGAAAAAAATGCTTCCTCAGATAATCCTGCCTGAACAAATGTCCCAAATGTTTTGAAGGGGTTTGTGTCTGAATGTCAAGAAGTAGGTGCTGGGTATATGAGAAGCAGTCTCAAACTGCTGAGAGCAAAGCACAGTATAGAAATAAGGCCAGTCTTCATAAATTGCCCTAGCTCTGTTGACTCTTCTGTGACTCTTCTAAGTAAAAGCTGTGCCAGTTCATACCATGAGAGGCACTGCTCTCTGTAAACTGTGTGGCATTAATGGGTACCTTCGAAACCAAAAGGAATTAATAGGTTCGACTAGACATAACTTGATAGGACAAGGGTTAATGGCTTTAAACTGAAAGAGGGTAGGTATAGATTAGATACAAGAAAGAAGTTCTTCCCTGTGAGGGTGGTGAGGCGCTGGTACAGGGTGTCCAGAGAAGCCATGGCTACCCCATCCTTGGCAGTGTTGAAGGCCAGGTTGGACGGGGCTTGGAGCAACCTGGTCTAGTGGAAGGTGTCCCTGCCCATGGCAGGGGGCTGGAACTGGATGATCTTCAAGGTCACTTCTAACCCAAACCATTCCATGATTCAGTCACTGTAGAAACCATAAATCAGATAACAAATTCATTGTGAAAGTGTATAACTGTAACACCAGCTGTGCTCCAAGGAGCTCTTCAGGAGTCCCACATGGAATTAAATCTAATATAAGTGTTTTTCCTGTCTTGGCAGAAACCATATGTTTGCAAGATACCGGGCTGCACAAAGCGCTACACAGACCCCAGTTCTCTCCGGAAACACGTGAAGACCGTGCATGGCCCAGAGGCACATGTCACCAAGAAGCAGCGGGGAGATATCCACCCAAGGCCTCCGCCACCGAGAGACCCAGGCAGCCACTCCCAGGCCCGGTCACCAGGCCATCAGACTCAGGGTGCAATTGGTGAGCAGAAGGACCTCAGCAACACTACCTCAAAGCGTGAAGAATGCCTCCAAGTGAAAGCGGTCAAGTCAGAAAAACCAATGGTATGCAATACACCCTGCCGCTCCCGTTGTCCTTTTTCTTCACACAACCAGTTAATGATCTTTTTATTAAATGTTCAAGCCCATAAACTCTTGCTCACAAGGTTTGGTTTCATGATGTTTTCTTTTTTAGGTTGGTTTTTTTTAGCCTAATAAATAGCAAATAAAAAGATGACATCTAGTCTGTGCAATATGCAGTAACTCTCGCAACAGTTGTTTCTCTTAAAGCTCCGTCTTTGGGGATCAGCATGTTCAGAGAAAATCAGTTTTCATTTTTAGAAAAGGTGCTTTTTTTCCACTCTCCTGTTTACAGAAGGAAGTTGGAGAATGTGAATCCTGCAGGCTCAATGCTAGAAGGCAGAAATAACCAAATCTGAAAGAATAAAATGATGATGTTGATGATGACAATTTTTGAAGAACCTGGGGAAATAACCAGATTTTGGGGGCTTGACGTTGTATCCTGGATCAAACCAAGGCAGGATAAATTGACTTTTCTTAAGCAGCAGGAGATCTTTAGATAACTCTAGTGTGATGCTCATCTGATACTTGACCAAGTTAATCTAATTCCAGTTTAACTAAGTTGAGTTGAATAAGGAGTCTCTGCATGTCTTTTTCTTGGTTTACCTTAACATACTGCGTTAAACCAGTAAAGCCTTGTGCATTTTTTGACATCTTATCTTAAATGAAGTTCTTCTTTCATTTGCGTGCATTCTATTTGTCATCCATACTCTCCACAAGGACTGAAACTAGCAAAGGCAGTTACTCCATCCTCTTCCATATGTGGGTCTGTGGTTCATCTGGATCCAACCCTTGGGGACTACAAATATGAGCACTCCAGATTTGCTCATTTTGTTAATCATGCTGCAATTCAAAAAAATTACTCATTGAAATATGAGTTACTGCTATGTTGTGCCTAAGGCTTATCCCAAATTGTGGAGTTCTAATCCTGAATTCAGAAAATTCCAGCAGCCCAGAGTTGTTAACTCCTGCTGAAGTGTAAGGGAGGTCTCTGGCTGTCTTTGGTGACAATAACTACCTTAGGTTACAAAGGAACAAAACCCATTCCCCTCTTGCTTAGCTAGGTAAATCTGTAGCATTATTGAGGCATGCTGAGCATAGGCAGTTTTAACAGGAATAACATTTGCAGGAGAGGGATATTAATGCTGAATGCTACACAGTATTAAATATTTCTCGCTGAAATATATCATCTGAAAACAATTCTGTATTTCCTGCTTTTCATTACTTGTGTGAATTAAGATATATTTTCTGGTTTTCAACTAATCCAATGTCTTTTCTGTCTAATGCTCTTAAATGTCTTGTTCTAACTTCCTAAGGACAGTGGGTAATAAGGTGAGGGCATTTTAACTTTTCTGCCATTTTTCCTATTGCGACATTGTTTATGTCTTTATTTAGCCTTCTGCCTGTTGTCTAATCATTCCTTCATTTAGTAATGTGCAATCCATCAAACACATTCCCAATTGTAATGTGCTGTGAGCATTTTGCAACACTTGACATGTGAAAAATCTGGCTCATATTGGTGAAGTGTCTTCAGAAATGCCTGTGTACCTTCCCCTTTAGATGAAACATCCATTTTTTGTCTGTATTACACATCTAGAATGTTATGCTCTCCATAATGCAGTTCTTATTTCTATAACCTACCTCACTGTGATCTTAAGTGGCTACAAGAACAGGCTTCTGACTTCTATTGCTCTTCTTTTGTATGTTATGGAACTGTTGTCCAGAAGCACAAGTGCTCTTCCATATAATAACTGTTACTTCTATTCTTGCCACCAGATTTGCCGTGGCCAGGATTTGTAAACGAACTTGCTCACTGTGGCCTCTTAAATTCTAAGTATCATTGTTCGAGTTAGAAATAATAAAATAGTTGCTGCATCTTAATGGACTTCTCAGGGGCATGTGAAGCTACAATAGTGCTATGAATCTGTGTCTTCATTCAGTGATGTTAAAAGCAAAAGCCCCCACTGCGCCCTCAGATATTCTAGCTAGCATTTGTCAGTAAAATGTGCATAAAAAACACAGAAAATAATAGTTAAAAATATTAAAATATATAAAAAATATTAAAAACACAGAGAAGAAACCCCAAACTTGACATACTTATGTGAAGCTGTTCTTGGGAGCAAAATGATACTGCATGCCCCACTGATCTGTAATCACACTGATACAACTTACAATACATATTACATTGAGAGACTTATGTCCCTGTTGCTGCCTGTTTTGTCTGTCAGTCTGTCTGTCTGTTTCAGTTTGTCAGAGAAGTTTTCCCATTCTTTTATGAGAACTTGATGAAAAATAGATCAAGTCCCTGTTTCCCCACAGCCAGAATTCCGCTAGAGCAGCAGGGAACACAGCATTAAGGAAGAAGAAGCTATTGCAGCGGGTTTATATTCCTGTAGATTAGCAGCCTGTACTGAGTACTTAAATTCTTAAATTTGAAGTTTTAAATTCTAATGAAATGAAGGATTTGATTCAGTAGATTGTCACCACGTTTGTTCAGGGCAGAGGTGGTATAAGTTAGGTATAAGAGGAGGTAGAAGTTAGACCCTAGTGCTGCTGTTGTCACAGGATGCTCATAATATGATACAGTATGTTTTGCACTGGTGTTTTGTTCCTCTTTTATTACATGCCAACATTTCAGGCCAACCACTGCTCCTAACAATGAGCCCTAAGCTTGGAAAATACTTACATTCTTTAGCCACAAGTCTAATTAAAAAACCCCAAATTCCAGTGTTGTTGGAGTCTTGTTTGTTTGCTTGTTGCAACCCTAGCAGTGTAAATTAAACTCTGTAACTGAATTCTGATTTGGTTTATTTGGTTTATTGAGCTGCAGCTTCAACTGGGAACAGTGCATACCCCAAGTAGAGTGTCCATGACATAAATGACATGAAGTAATTAAGGAAATAACTAAATAAATGTCTCATGTAGGTGTAATGTATAGTATCAGCAAGATAATAAAGTGAATTTTCATCTCAAGTTTTGCAATGGCATTCACGACAGTTAAAATCACTACCTAGAAAGACTCTGAATGAATGATCCCTGTTACCATTTAATGCTAAGCTTTACATTTGGTTTTCTTTGGCTCCAGTTAGACCTGCATTTGCTGCAAGTGCTCTTCTTAGCGTTGTTTGCTTAATCCTCACGTGCTTTTGTTTCTTACTTCAACAGACATCTCAGCCAAGCCCTGGTGGTCAGTCTACATGCAGCAGCGAACAGTCCCCCATCAGCAACTATTCCAACAATGGGATCGAGCTTACTCTGACCAGTGGTGGTAGTGTAGGAGACCTCAGTGTCATCGATGAAACCCCAATCATGGACTCTACCATTTCCACAGCCACCACAGCACTTGGCTTACAGGCCAGGAGGAATATGACAGGGACCAAATGGATGGAGCAAGTGAAATTAGAAAGGTTGAAACAAGTTAATGGAATGCTTCCAAGACTGAATCCCCTTCCACCTTCCAAAGCCCCGACCTTGCCGCCTCTCATAGGAAATGGTGAGATACATGTAACAGGAGTGGTAACACTTTTTGCCCTTAAATTCGTTGCTTGCTTGCTCAGTCTTGCTTTGAGAATGGTTCATAAATTGATCACTTTCTGTTCATCTCATTACAAGTCTTACTGCCTACCCTGAAAGAAGTCTGATAGACCCATGTTTTACAGAACAGGGGGCAGCAAGACAAGGGAGCTATGCCTCAGGTTTTAAATATTCCCTTCAGTTAAAGATTTGGACCCAGGATCATCATAATCCTGTCTTGTTTTTGAGCAAGGCAGATGAAATAAATACCTGCCAGTTTATTGTATGGAATTCTCTCAAGTGAGGCCTTAGCAAAGCGCTCTTTGCATAGATGTGTTGGGCTGCCCTTTAAATAAACTGTTCCCAAACATGGAAGTAATTGTATATACAGATACTACTGCTACGGAGGGCAGATATGCATAGATGGGAGCAAGGCAAGATGGAACTCTGAAGATCTATAGTTGGTTTTGTACAAGGAGCTGCTCATTTCCAAAATACCTGTCCCTCCTAACTCTACATTGCCTTCAGTGTGCCCATAAGTTTCTGCTTTCCACCCAGGAGTGACAGCCCAGGTTTTCTGAAGCCTGTTCAATTGAAAGAAACTATGCAAAGTTAAGAAATGTATTCTGTTTACCTAAAAACTAAACAAAACAAGGAAACCAGCAAAGATGTTTTGCAGTTGTTAGGAGTAATGTCAGGAATATTTCAAGAGGTCTTAGAATTTGCATTGAATGGCCTCCAGTTTGTGCATTTTGCGATCCCATGCAAATGCCTTTTCAATTATATTTTGCCTATAAAAAGCTCCTTTATGAATGTGTCCTTCTGGCACATCAGTCAGCATAGTTACACTGTGCTATACCAGGTGATGACAGTTTGTGGCCATGGCCTATAAATTATGTCCTGGGATTCACACTGAAATGCTACCCTTGAGTCTCTGAATTAGCTTTTAACCTAAGGACACGGTTTTTATCCCTACTTCTTTCAAGACAGAGCACTGCTGTGATTTGCTGTGATGATGCAGGCTTTTCTCTGTGTTCCTCTTACTTCTTTACTTGGTGTTTTCTGTTCCAGTTTCTGAGTGATGCCTTTTTTAACTGTGAATTTTACCTCCAGGTACCCAGTCGAACAGCAGCTGCAGTGTAGGAGGATCCATGACTATTCTGCCAAACAGGAACGAACTTTCGAGTACAGACATCACTGTGTTGAACATGCTGAACAGGAGGGACAGCAATACTAGCACAATCAGTTCAGCCTACCTGAGCAGCCGCAGGTCCTCTGGAATCTCACCTTGCTTCTCCAGCCGGAGGTCCAGCGATGCCTCCCAGGCAGAGGGGAGACCACAGAACGTGAGTGTTGCAGACTCCTATGACCCCATCTCGACAGATGCCTCCCGGCGCTCCAGTGAAGCGAGCCAGTGTGATGACCTGCCAAGTCTTCTCAGCCTCACCCCGGCGCAGCAATACAGGCTGAAAGCTAAATATGCAGCAGCTACTGGTGGACCCCCACCAACTCCACTGCCTAACATGGAGAGGATGAGCCTCAAAACAAGGATGGCACTCTTGGGTGACTGCAGGGAGTCTGGAATATCTCCGCTGCCTTCAGTGAATGCCCCTCGAAGATGTAGTGACGGTGGGGCAAATGGTTACAGCAGGAGGCATTTTCTGTCTCATGATGCTTTAGGAAACGGAACAAGAAGAGCCAGTGATCCAGTAAGAATGGCCTCCGACAACCTCTCTCTCCCTAGAGTCCAGCGTTTCAACAGTCTTAATAGCTTTAACCCTCCTGCTTTGCCTCCATCCACGGAAAAGCGCAACCTTGTTCTTCAGAACTACACCCGTTCTGAGGGTGGCGTCTTCCGCGGCTTCAGCTCCCCATGTCCTCCGAGCATCAGTGAGAACGTTGCCCTGGAGGCTGCTACAATGGAAGCAGGTGGCAGTCTGAATGATGAGGATCTCCTGCCAGATGATGTGGTTCAGTATCTGAATTCCCAGAACCAGGGCATGTATGACCACTTGTTGAACAATGTCCTAGATGGCAACAAAATGCATCACAACTCAGTGTTAGGAAACAACAACCCCAGCAACTTTGACCAAGCCCCTCCACCGAGCAGTCAGCAGGCAGGTTCCGAGGCAAGCAAAAGTGACTTGCCCATTCAGTGGAATGAAGTAAGCTCAGGAAGTTCTGACTTATCTTCTTCGAAACTGAAATGCGGCCAGCGCTCAGCAGTGCAGCAATCTCGGGCCTTCAGACTGTATAATAATATGATGGTTCAGCAGCAGAGCCTGGAGAGAAGCAACATGGCCCAGCAGAACGGCTATCAGAACCTGATGGAGAACACTGGTTCCTATGGTTTACAGCAAAACATGGTTCTTGGCAGCGGAGCTGGCAATTCTTTCAACATGCAGCCCAATAAGCCTTACAGCGAAAGCATCGGAAGGCAAGCAATGATGTCTGGAGCAATGGACAATTCATGTGGTGTGGCAGTTCAAGGGCAGAAGTTGAGAAGCAGCAACATGCCACTGAGTGGGAACCAGCAAAATTTCAGCCATCCCATGGTATCCAGCGATCAAGCCACCAGTATGGCAAATGGGATACAGAACAGGAATATGATGGAACAGGAATATTTGCAAAACCAACCAGTTGGGGATGGTGTTCATTACCAGGGAGTTGATCAATCCAGTCAAATGATGCTAGGGCAGGTTAGTCCTACCTCACAAAGCAGCCTGTATCAAGGGCCGCAGGGTTGTCTACCAGCATCTCACACCACTGGTAACCAGCCTTCAGGTTTGTTGGTGTCCAAAAGTTACCAGCCATGTGCTAACTACAGCGGCAACAGACGGCAAAACGTGTTGAGAAACAACCTGGCACAACAGCAAGGACACATAAGTGATGGCAACGAGGCATACAGGGTAAACACCATTAAGATGGAGATGCAAGGTCAATCACAGGAGTTCTGCTCTAACGTACAGAATTACTCTGGTCAGTTATATGACCAAACCACGGGCTTTAGCCACCAAGCTATGAAAACAGGTTCTTTCTTTGGTTCGGAAGCTAACTGTCTGCTGCAGGGGACTGCAACTGCAAACTCATCCGAGCTTCTTTCCCCGGGGGCTAACCAAGTGTCGAGCACAGTTGACAGCATTGACAGCACCAGTCTAGAGGGCGTGCAGATAGATTTTGATGCTATCATAGATGATGGGGACCACGTCAGCTTAATTTCAGGAGCCCTGAGCCCAAGTATCATTCAGAATCTCTCCCGCAATTCCTCACGCCTCACCACTCCACGAGCGTCTCTTACATTCCCAGCTATGCCCGTAAGCACAACCAACATGGCTATTGGGGACATGAGCTCTTTGTTGACCTCACTTGCAGAAGAAAGCAAGTTTCTTGCTGTTATGCAATAGACATAAAGAACAAAACAAAACAAACCCTTAGGAGATAACAGATGAAAAAGACTCATATTTTTTAGTTGTGTATGTATTTTAGCAATCTCATCTCACCTAAATGGGATGTGTTTCAAGTATATTCCTTTTATGGAATAAGGACTCTGAAAACCCTAAAGTGTTCTAGGGAGAAACTGTCTTCCATTTCAGTTTTGAATCAGTATTGCTACACCCATTCCTCCCTCCCCTTTTCTCTCTCTCTCTCTCTCCCCCCCTTTTTGAATGTCTGTATGCTTCCTTTTGCCTTTTTTTAATTGTAAACCAATGTAAACGTGTGAAGTGCATGTTTTTGTTTTGTTTGGGGATTTTTTTTTAAGAAAGGTCTGATGAAATAACTTCACAGTTTTTCTGTTACTCAGAAGAAATTAAGCCTTGTACAACTTGTTGCAACTTTTCCCCCTAAACATATAGGCACAAAATAACCAGGCACAATGTGAAGTGAACCTACAGTGATGAAATCCTCTCTGGATGCACTGGATAGATCACACTGAGGTGGACAACCCTTCAGAAATGCACTGACATGGTACCCCTAGGCTGTAGTTTCAGAGTCATGGAGCACAATGAGGAGGTTCAGGCAAATAGGAAATGTAAAACCGTCATCCCTTTGATCCCTAGCAAACGTTTAAGGTTTTTGTAAACACACAGATAGCTGTCACTGCCCTGCATCATGATACTGAGACTATGTCTTGTTTAATCCATTTCAGAGGAAGGAGAGGACCAGAAAGCTATTCTTAGTCCAGATCTCATCTTCTGCACTATTTGGTATTCTGTTTTTCAGTCTTCTTTTTTAAATGATTGGGTAGTAAAATTAATGGGCATGATTTGGGTAGTCTAGAATCCCTTACTTCCATACCACATTTGTGGAGATATGATCAGGGTCTTACGGATTATTTCATACAGTGAAATAACAAAATTGCAGTGTTTCATACTGGAGATTTTTAATTTAATGCAAATTGTTGAGATGTAATTTGCTGAGTCATGGCTTTTTATTCACAGTAGCAGTTCCTTTGCCAGCAGAACTGTCCTGTACATCTCTTTGAGCACATACGGCTGCATGGATGGATGTTTTAAACTTAGTAAATGCCCATTGATGTAACACAGTTAAATGGTCATGGCACGTAAAACAAGTAAGTAGAAAATGAATGGCCCAGTTCTCAAACTAAGCAAATAAATCAAAGGGATGACAAGCAAACTGATAATCTTAAATGTTTTTCCTCTGTATCCAGGCCTTACAAAACCAGGAAATTTAAACTGCATTAAAAATAGCAAAGAAACAAGCGGAAAGTGATTTCTATAGACTAGGAGGCCACAGCATTCATTCTTTTGACTGGAAAAAAAGTTGAAATACCAGCTGATTCAGGGCATAGCATTTGAGGAAATGTGTAGGAATACAACCTCAGTAAAGCTGTCAGACAACATTGATCTATTAACAGCTCTTAGAGGATGAAGCTGTAAATCAGTAGGAAAACATCATAGGAATCTGATGCTGGGGCCGTATTTGTGCTTAACACAGCACGTACCAAGTGATTTGCACTGTGAGCTGGAATGTCAGAAAGCGAGACAAATGTAAATATCCTACAGCTTTTATGATCACCCAGCTCCTGTCTTTCTCCGTATCTTCAGCAAGCATTTCTTCCTTTCTCTGTCTCATGCACGCGCATTCCCCCATCCTGCTTTTTGCCCTTTGCCAGTTTCCCTCCTGACCTCCTTTCCCACATCCAGCTATCACAGCCCCCCTGCAGTGGTCCCTGGGCTGCAGAGGGAGCCAGGCACAGCTCACATGGCAAATAGTTGGTTTGGAACATGGCAGTGCTGCTCCTTGTTGTGCTCTCCTCGCCCAGAGGCAGCCCTGTAGAAACCCGCTGCCTGTACCAGCCCTTGCCCCTTGTCCAGTCATGAAAGGATATCACCAGCCAGGCAGGTGAGTGCGGTAGGAGGGATGCTTCTGTGGCCATGCTGTACATTGCAGTGCCATGGTAACAGCTCACACCCTTGTGAAGATACAGCAGCCTATGCATGAGAGAAGGCTGTGCTCGCTGTGTTCCAGATGGTTCTGGGTAACCAATCGCTGGCTCTTTATTAAGCCATCACTTACATGTTTATAAACAGTTTCATCAGGGAGACTTATGACGATCTTCGGAGTAGGTGACTTTGGAGAAGCCTTTTATTGTCATAAAGCCCAATACATTAAAAAAAAACCAACCTCAAACTATTTTTTAAAACTCAGTTTCCAGTTCATCATTGTATTTGTTGGTCCAGTTGAAGCTGGGAGGCCATTAACAGATGTGATCCATCAGAGCTTAGAAGTAGCCATTCATATTGCTTAAGCTAAAAGGGACTGTTTGAGTTGTTAATTTGCCTTCCTGGATTTGGCAAACCTTTGTCACTCACCCCTGTCTTGGGCTAATAGTGTGTCTTGACCAAAACCACACTCTCCAGAAAGGCATCCCACTTTCATTTGCGAAGGTTGAAGAACCAGAGATGCCACCGTGTCCCCAGGGAGTTTGTGCAAATGGTTGATCATTTTTTATCATTAAGCGTATGTGCCACTTAGGTTCATGTGTCATTTTCCTGCTTTTAGTATCTCTTCATGCTTTTCACAGAATGGTTTGGGTTGGAAGGGACCCTTCCACTAAACCAGATTGCTCAAAGCCCCATCCAGCCTGGCCTTAAGCTTCCTGTTCTGGTACCTGTGAGGGTAGCAATACATCATAGCCCAGCAGTCTTCGGTTTGGGTTTTGATTTGATAAGGTAGACTGGGCTCTCTGAGCATGGCACTGTTAAACTGGGCACCACCTTCCACTTGTCAACCTCCTTCTCAATATGTGGCAGTTGGGGGAATGTCCCACCATCATTGCTTATGTGTTTACTGGCACCCCTCTATTCCTGCTCTACCAGTTATAGAGCCAAAGCTTGCTTTTGTGTATCTGTCTATCTGTTGCATCAGTTGCCATTGCCATAGCAGCTGGAAACCCAGCACTCATGCTAGAGTATTAGGAAAAGTGAAAAATAGTGCAAATTTCCTATTTTTAAAGCACTGCAGCCTGCGTCTAAATCACCTTTTCTTCTAATGGCGCCGTGGGGGTCTTCCAGATCGGTTACCATTGCCCTTGGGCGCATCTGCCTCACTGGGCCTGCATCAGGCACCCCGATTTCTCCAGACAGTTTTACTTCCCACAAAGTGGGATCACCAATGGGACTTCATCCATCAGGTACACCTGGGTGGAGGAAAGGTGTTTCTGCAGAGAGCCAGCGGGCTTCCCAAGGGGCTTTGCTGGTGAGTGCTGGCCCGGCACATCCCCATGGCAGATGACGTTACTCCCTCCTTGGAGATCAGCCCTACATGGTACGTGCATTATGGTGCTGGCTGGGTCCTTGCTTCCCCTAACTGCTCCCCCAGCCCTTGATGATGTGGCCGGTCAGCTCTCCCATGCCTGCTGAGCAGTGGCTCATCCTTCCCAACAGCAGTGTTCCTGTTCTCGCAATGTATGTGCCTTATTTTGTGTTGCTCCTGTAAAAAGAGAGGGACCAAGATGTGTTGCCAAATGTTCCCAGTGAGGCTGTACTTACCATTCAGCTGATTGATAGCACATACCACTGTTAATAGTGTCTGAAACGTCTTGTAAACCTCTGGTATTCACGTGTTATTGTCCTTGGATTGGTGGAATGTCTCCTATGGAACAGTTACTGTTGTCAGTCCTGCAGATGTGTAAGATAAAAATGTGTTCTTTTTTTTTTTTTCCCCAATTTTTTATTTTTTTTTAATAAAACTTGTAATCCTTTTTCTAAAAAAAAGAAAAAAAGAAAGAAAAAAGAAAATGTGTAAATACATTTACGTACGGTAGGAATAGTGTTCGGCTGTAACGGGCCTTAGTGGTCTTCATTTGATAAACCTGCAGTTATGATCTGATGTTTCTCGAGCCTTAGGTTGATCGGAAGGGTCTGTAGCACTGTGTACATACAAACTGTACTTCTGCTTTCAGAACCACTTAGCTCTTTTGTAACGAAGAAAAAAACTTTCTTACAATGTCAATAAAAACACAAAAGCCTTTGTACTTAAGTTCTTAGCTTTCAGCTTGTCAAGTATCGCCTCCGGGAAGGGAGTTGCTTTTTAATTTGGCTGCAGAGCCTGCTTGCAATCAGCACGTGTAGCGCTTCCACTCGTGGTCTCTTGCTTTCCTGTTTCTGCTTCCCAGAATGTTGCTTCACTTCATTCACATTGTAAAAGCCATGGTGAAGGAAAACAGGGTGGAGCGTTGGGGCTGCCTCAGGATAGATGTCAAGAAGGCAGGAGATGCTGTGGGGGTCCCTGCCCTGTTTGTCACCACGGTTGTTTGCAGTGTCAAGGGTGTGGATGAAGATGCAACACACACCACAAGAGGCCTGGAGAGGGGCTTTTGACAAGGGCCTGCAGTGACAGGACAGGGTGGAATGGCTTTGAACTGACAAAAGGAGAGAGTGAGATGAGACACGGGGAGAAAATTCTTCACTATGAAGGTGGCTGAGGGCCTGGCACAGGGTGCCCAGAGAAGCTGTGGCTGCCCCATCCCTGGCAGTGTTCAAGGCCAGGTTGAACACAGGGGCTTGGAGCAACCTGCTCTAGTGGAAGGTGTCCCTGCCCGTGGCAGGGGGCTGGAACTGGATGAGCTTTAAGGTCCCTTCCAACCCAAACCATTCCATGACTCTATGCTGCCAAGACACCAGGGTCACAGCATGAGCAGAAGAGAGCCCTGCCAGGCTAAGGGCTGGGGCTGCAGGGCATTTATCTGGTCCTCCAGCCTGACTTGAGATTGGGCCAGTGAAGAGCTGCATGTGGAAAGCTGCAGCTGGGGGGGCAGGAGGACCTGTTTCCATGTGGTGAAACTCAAAATAATGCCAAGTCCACAGGAAAACAAAAAATAGCAGGGCAGTCATGGTTTGTATCATCCAAACTTAGCAGATGCTGTTGACCTTTAGTCTGTGCTTTAGTGCCAAGGCTGCAAATTAATTAACTGAATTCATTAAATTCGTTTCTTGCTTCAGAAGAGCATGTACATGAGAGAACTGCAGTTTGCAAAGCCTGGGGAAAACACAACGGAGGCACACAGCAGTGATCAGTGAGGCAAGGAAAAAGCCACCCCACAGCCTTCCACCACCCTAAATAGGTAACGTGACATTACTGCACCCAAACACCAAACACGAGGGCAACACCAAAGTCACCAGTGCTGCTGTGGCCAGACCTCCTGGGGTCAGGGCTGAAGCAGGGGAAGAGGAGGCAGTGTGGGCCCGAGGTACTGATGGAGTCACTGGGCTGCATGGATGGGTGTAAGCGACAGCACTGTAAGGCAGAGCAATGTCTTTTTTTTTTCCCTTTCCCAATTTTTGTGGGCTCGACTGTGCAATCTTCATACTGCTTTTTCAAAGAGGGTAATGGGAAGGAGACGACTTGTTCTCTGCAGGCTGAAACACAAGCTATTTGTGTTAGGAACATGGCTTTGTTATGTGATTAGTGCAATGGGAGCCCCTAGGCACCACTTCCCAGTACAAACTAATATTAATAACTCATGCTGAAATTGCCTGTTATTTAATAACCTGGGCCTCTTTCCATGCCGAGAAGCACATAACTGCTTTGTGTTTCCACCTCTCGTGTTCCCGCTGTCTCCGCCTGTCTTCCCTTGCTTGGCTTAAGACTCAGACCATGCATTTCCCAGGAAAGGAGGAGCGGGTTTGGGCAAGGAAGAAGGAAGAATCACAGAATGGCTTGGGTTGGAAGGGACCTCTGGACATCATCCAAGCCAGCCCTCTGCCAAGGCAGGGCCACCCAGGGCAGATTACACAGGATAGTGTCCAGGCAGGTTTTTGTCTCCAGATAGGAAGACTCCACAATCCCCGTGGGCAGCCTGTTCCAGTGCTCTGCCACCCCCAATGTAAAGTTCTTCCTCATGCTGAGGTGAGACTTCTTGTGTTTAGTTCGTGGCCGTTGTTCCTCATCCTGTCACTGTGCACTACTGTAAAGAATCTGGCACCATCCTCCTGACACCCAGCTTTGAGATTGATCTGCTTTAATGAGATCCTCTCTCAGTCATCTCTAGATTGAACAGGCCCAGCTCCTGCAATCTCTCCTCATAAGAAGAGAGATGCTCCAGAGAGTCCACTGTACCCTGTCCAGTAACTCCTTGTCTTCATTGTACCGAGGAGCCCAGAACTGGACAGTGTTTCATGGGAATCCCTGCATTCCATGTCTGCCTGCATTGATACCTCCTTGGCTGTACCTTGGGGTACAGCCCCTGCATCTGATGCGAGACTCCTCATAGTTGTCATGTCTCGCACTCTTTGTCTCTTTTCTCACTCGTGTCCTGGGTGACCTATTCCATTCCTCTCCAGGGAAGCAGCCTCCCTCCCTCCGAGCTGCCCCTGCTGTCTGAGACGTGATAGACCAGAGCTGTTACTCACGGGTGGGAGGCCCACGTGAGTCACACTTCCCTTCGCAGGCTGGACTGACTGCATGTCCTGCCGGATCAGCACAGCCCGGTGGCAGCACAGTTGGGCCCAGGCGGGAGCGAGAAGCGGTGGGTAGATCAGATGGTGATGAACTGCGTAAACAGGATCGTTTCCCAGGGGCTGACTGAGCTGCTCCAGCCTTTGCCAGCAGCACTAGGGTGGCTGTCAGGTCTGCGAGGCGGTCTCTAAGCCACCCTGCTCTGCAGAAAAACATTACTAATGTTCCCACGACCGGAGCAAGACAGAAGAGACAAACAACTTGGACCGCGATGTGAAACAGTGGCAAAAATCTGGGAGACAGAGGAGGAGAGAGGAAACAAAACACAAGCGAGTGGAACGCGCTATAATGACTGAGAAGAGCCCCAGATGGATGTGAACTGAGAAAGGGCCAGAGACAGAAATACCAGCACTAATCAGCTGAGCTGTACGACTCCACTCCTGCTGTACCTGAGCATCCTTCACTGTCCTCAGAGCTCTGACGCTGCCAACCCCATGCTAGGAAAGGGAGGTGAGAGCTGCTCAGACCTGGATGCAGAGAAGTTCCTATAGCAACCCTCAGTGAAAACCCCAAAGCAGAACCATGTGTAGGGCTGGGCAGAGGACGGGCTGTGGCTCCAAGCAGCATCTCCCAAGGGAAGACCGTGGAAAATATGTGTTTCCCTCTCCTGAGCATGGACCTTTGCTGCTGGGAGATGATATCCCATTTCGATTACATGAGCAGCCAGCCCTCCCAAGCCATACTGAAAACACAATTTGCCTAGCCTGCCTTGAGGCAGTTTGGCTTTGAAGACCTAAGCACATCCTGTAGTGCCAGAGGGTTATGGCAATATTTTTACTAGCCACATTCTTTATCTGCCTAGAAGGCTTTTGCTGGGAAAGGGCAGATGTGTCTCATTCCTGGCATTGCTGACTATTTCAATCTCCTGTCCATTGCTTTCAGCAAACTCCTTCGACTTTGGCTGTGGGACCCCACACCATGGCATTGCCATAATATGGCTTTTTATATGGAGCTTCAATGGAAAACCAAATAGTCAGCAGCATCCCCCATCCCCATCCATCGTCCTGCTGCAGAAACTGAACTTGAGCTCTCACCAGAGGGTTACAGAGGTAAAAGAGGGCTAGAAAGACCACCTTCTATGAAAGTACCATCAGGCATTGAACCCTCAGAGTTGTGGAGCTCAGTGGCAAACAGGGACCTCTCTGAAGCTCCCCAGATGATGTGGCTTCGGGCTCTTGCTTGCCTGAGCTGGAAGCCTCCTGTCCCTCGCATTCACTGCTACCCAGTGATGAGGGTATCATCGTGAGGAGGTCTCAGTGCCCACTGTGAGGATGGGGCAGAGGCTGGAGGTCTGCAGGGCCACAGTACCTGGCAAAATGTGCAGCACGTGTGGGGATCAGGGTTGGTTCCCTTCCAGCAACAGTAAATGTCATAAATGTCACACTCTGCTTTGCAGCTGCTCAAGAAGCAGCATGACCAGTCCCCCAGTGCTGCTCTCACCGCTTCACATCACCCTTGGAGCTGACCAGCTGGCAAGTGCCCTCCTTGGGCACCAGTACTGGGGACATTCCGTGCCACACTTGTTTCCTTTATGGCTAAACTCAAGGAATCGGTGTTACTTTGAAGTCCCAGCCCCTGCCCACCACGTGGCCTTGCTGCAGACTGACACAGCACAAGCTCCTATACCTGTCCCATGCCCAGTCCTTTCCTTGCCTTGGATGCCTCTCCCTGCCCTTTCCTCCTCTTCTCAAGGCTGGGCTGTGGCATAGGGGAAAAAACATAACTGTTGCATACTGGTTTTTTCTCTCTTTGGTCCCTTGGAGGCTGCTGCTGGGTTCTCCCAATGACAGAAAACGCTTGAAGCTGTGCAAAAGCTGGCCACACAATCAGGGAGGCAGCAGTGCCTTTCTTAGCTCTGTGGAGTGCAGTCTTGAACCACTATAGCACTTCTTGCTTGCCATCATGCCCTGAAACAGCTTGAGTTTCAATCAGCTCTTCACCTGAGCTCTGCTTGGCACAAGCAGCCGGAAAGTGCCTGGCTCCAGCTTAGCTGGAGCATCAGCCAGCAAAATGAGACTGGGATCCTCCCCTCCCAGTAACCTCCCTGCTGGCGCTGGAGTCAGGGCCTCTCCTGAGATGTGAGAAGCCCTCTTTGACTGGGATCTGTGATTGCCATCTTTGCCTCTTCTGTTTGAACCATGGCTGGGTCTGGGGTCGCAGCTCCCATAGTTTCAGCCCCTTGTGTGCAAACCCTCTCTGCCAAGCTTCACTTAGAAGCACTGTGCACAGGGCCCCATGGTGCATAAAGCCCAGGACATCACAGAATCCCCTTGGACTTTTCATTGTGGAGGAGCTGCCAGTCACAAACAGTCCTGAAGCAAGCATCAAGGCTTTGATTTATCCAGTTAAATATAGATCATCCAGTTAAATGTAGATCATCCTCTCCTTGTGCGTGTTCTCAGAAGAAGTTTTTTCCCTTAGGAGAGCAGGCTGCAGAGTGAAATGTCCTCTTTTTCTTCTGTCCTGCACCAAGCGATGAGTTTTATGTCAATATTGTCCTGAAAACTTTCGGGTTTCAGGACATCATCATCAATTTTGGATGCAAATTTCCTTGCTTTAAAAGACACAAAGGGGCACATGACAGTCAGCCCATGCCTGGCTGGCCTTGCACTAAACTTCCTTAAAACCAGAGAACCTCAAAACCCCAAACACTGTTCTCAGTGTATCCTAGATGGTGGGATTGCTCAGATTTGCTGGTGCCACTGTGGTGTGTCTGCTGGGCAGGATTATTTGGTCAAAGGCTTTTTGCTGGTAAGTGCTGGTCCACTGCAACGAAAACATCAGGTTTAGGGGAAGAAAAACAAAACAGAAAGACAGTGTTTGGTCAATTTTAGAGCCACCGCATGCACGCAGCAGCAATGGGGCCAGCAACCATTTCATATTGGGGTGCATTCTGGGTTTTGAGTCTCCCCATTTTTAAGTAAGGTCTCTCCAGGGACCTTATTATGATACTTGCAGCGCAGGAGGGCTCCAAAAAGCACATCTGAGGCGTCTGGGAGGTGAGCACCACAGCTGCCTCACCGCTGCTGCTGCATCTCAGCTCCTGGCTTTTGGGTCTCGGCAGGGTGGTCAAAGCAAGGAGCAGACTCATGCCACCCTGCTCCCATGGCTGGAAAATCCCAGCTGCAGCTTACATCAGGGGGGGAACGAAAGGGAAAACTTCCTGAAAGGTAAACAAATGGCAAAAGCAGGACGATGAGCCAGCTGCCTCCCAGGAAAATCCCCCGGGCGCCTTCTAGGATGTGTGGCAATGCAATCCCGTCCCCGGGAGTGCCGGGAAGCCGGGGGAGCTGGGGACATGGCTGCGATGCCGGCCACGGAGCACACGTCCTGCACGGCCCGGCCAGCCTCCATCCCCAGTTAAAGTCTATGGGGATGCGGGTGCCCGTGCAGCGGGTTTGGTGCGGGCAGCCTTGCTTGCAGCCAGAGTTTGATGGCAGGACGGAAGGGGTTTGCCTTGTCTCCATCCTTCCACTCGGGAGCGAGGCCGGGTGCCTGGTTTGCACTGCGGTGGTGCTGCTGTGCCGCTCAGTGTCACACACGCCTCTTCAGCTACATCACACGTTGGCTTTCTGGCTTCTAATTAAGCTTTTACTATTCGCATCCTTGGGCTCAGCAGTGAGCCTGTCTCCCCTAGACCTGCGCTGTTCCCTGCGCCACAGGGAAGCTCACAAGGGCGGAAGCAGCAGCAAAAGAGCCATCTTTGGAACCCTGAGATGCATGAGCAGTTCAGTGCTGCCACGGTGTGGGAGACTCGGCTCACTGTGCGGTGCGATGCGGTCCGGGCTGATGGACCGCATCCCGCTCCCTGAGGACTCTGCCGGGGACTGCTGTGAAGCTGGAGCCTTTGTTAGCTGGCTCGGCTGTAATGCAGGGAAGTGATGTGCTTCTCATGCCCTCGCTGGCATCACTGCTGGGCTGCACCCGCGATGCAGACCCATTGCCTTGCAAGGCTTCAGCCGCACGTTCCTGGGGATGAGACCTCTCTAGCCTCCACTGCTACCTTCCTGCCTGCCTTTATGGATGGCCAAACACCAGCAAGGGTAAAACCAACAGGAGCACAGGGGAAGGTGGTGCTGGAGTCTGGCTGGGGGACATGAGTGGCTTTAGCCTCCCTTTTGTCCCTGGGAGCATCCAAACAAGTGAATGGAGCATCCCTAGCAAACCTCCCACTGCCTTGCAGTAGCAGGAGCAGCAGTGGCTCTGCCATCAAGATGAATCTGGAAGATATGTAGAAGCTTCTTGCAGATGCTCTAAACAGCATTTGGAAGTGGTAAGTAAGGAAAAACATGGTTTTGCTCTGGAAGGGCTGAGTGCAACTACCTGAGCTGGCTGATGGCCTGCAGAGCAACTGCTTTATGTAAAGTAGCAGGAAGGAAGGAGCAAGAAAACTACAGCCCTGCTCATGCGCTGCCAACCCTGTCCAAAACATCACAAGAGAAGAAACTATGGGGCATGCAAGCTTATATGACAGTCTGTCTAGAACTGCTGAGTGAGTCCAGAGGAGGGCACGGAGATGCTGTGAGGGCTGGAGCAGCTCTGCTCTGGAGCCAGGCTGAGAGAGCTGGGCTGGGTCAGCCTGGAGA
>WYDI02023049.1:0-14204 GCA_009867235.2 Psittacus erithacus
ACAGTTCCATGTCCTTTTTATGTTGAGGACACCAGAACTGTACACAGTACTCCAAGTGAGGTCTCACAAGAGCAGAGCAGAGGGGCAGGATCACCTCCTTCTACCTGCTGGTCACACTTCTTTGGATGCAGTCTTTGCTTCTACAGGAACTTCATCTGACTGCCATGATTTTTCAAATATGATGGACAGTGGCTTAGCAACTTCATTCACCAGCTCCTTCAAGACCTGCAAATGGATTTTCAACAGGTCCCATGGACTTGTGCATGTTCAGGTTCTTAAGATGGTCTCAAACCAGACCTTCTCCTACAGTGGGCCTAAGATCTTCATTCTCACAGTCCGTGCATCTGCCTTCCCAGACTTGGGTGGCGTGGTTGGAACATTTGCAGTGAAGACAGGCTGACTATATCCATCATATTAAATTCTGTTAGCCTTCAAAACAGTGGCTGCCATTAAAATGCTGCTGGCCAGAGTGAACTCCTCAAATTGTATCATGAATTCTTCAAAAAAGCTCTAGTCAGCTCCGGCCAAAACTGCACGCAGGTATTGCTAATTATATAATCATATATTTGACAAATCCCAGGATTTTTCTATCACTACTTTATTTGTTAGCCAAAGACAGGGGTTTATCTCACTCAGCTGCAGGTGCCTGCAGCTGAGTGGTTATTGCAGTCTTGCTTTATTACTCAGTGCAGTTTTGTTTGCAGTACGTACTTCAGGGGTTCATTTAGGGATGAAATGGAGTACCCTACAAGTCTCTGTTTCTCTCTACAGATTAAAAGCAGCCCACAACAACAAACTGAGTGAGACCAGGCCCACCCAAAGGTTATACTGCTGTGAATCAAATCAAACCCCAAGGATAATCACAGTCCTCACAACTGCTAAGATAAAGAAGTAATAAGCAATGTCTGAAACTGTCTGAAACAGTGAGACTGCTTCTCCCTGTAAGCCTATCAAGAAGGCCAAGTTCTGAGCCTCCCTTTCCCTCTTTGTAGTGTGAGGTTTCTGTGTTTAATTACCTCACAGAGATGTTGTGAGGCCCACCTACATAATGTTTGCAAAGTTATGTTTGTAGAGCACTGTATGGTACGTGAAAAGTAGGAAGGCTAGCCAGGCACCAAGGTGGAGACAGAACAGGCTATCAAGCTCTAGCTTCCTACATTTTTGTTCACTTTACTGTACACTCTGTGGCTGCAGACATTTAGATAGCCTAGCCTTGCAAGTAATGAATTATTTTCTTAGTATAAGCTGTATTGAAGGCCCCTGTATAAGACTACTGTTTTCAAACAGCTTACAAATTGCTTCCATTTTTTACTACATGTAGTACTCTCATAGCTACTGCATTTGTACACGCAGTGGCATGGATTTTCCAGTCAGTGCCAACACTGGACAGTTTTAGCTCCCAAGGAAACTGCTTAGGAACTGTATGTGAAATAGCACTATTAAGGGAAATAATACTTATCTGAATTGTAATAATCCTTACTGGTGATTACTGTAGTGATATTTATGCACATGTGCGGAGGAATTCTCTGTGGGCTTACAGCAAACAGGGAAAGCCAGAGCATCCAGCATGAATGGTGGCTGTTTAAGCAGGGCACAATATTGCTACTGTTACAGACAGCTGGGAGGAAGTCTTAGAGGGGCATCATGGTCCACTGACCGCACACTTCTGCCTGACAGCTTTGAAAGAGGGCAGCAAGAAAAATCTATGCCTATTAAGCAGCAGCAAACGCTGCTCCTCCCTGGGGAACAGTGAGAGCTGGGAGACAAAATTTTAGTTGCCTTACCCATTCCCTTCCTCAAACAAAAATATCCTGTGATTTGAAGCTCCCATTTTACCTTCTCTATGGTGGCTCAAATGCATTAGAAGAGCTGAATTTCAGAGAGCTAGTCTCTGACTTTTGAATCCTGAGAGTCTAAGCAGGCAGACATGTAGTTATAATCTCTGCATATCTCACACTTAGACCATTTGGCTCAATTAGTCTTAGAATAAGCTAGACTGTCGCTGGCATTGCAAAATGTTGTTAGCACAGGAACGTAAGACTGGTCCAAATCCAATTTGAAAATATGCAGTCCAGAAGGTCCGGGCTCTCCTCCCTCATTTCATTACTGCTCATGTTAGGCAGCCTTCTCTGTTTTTTGGGGTGCTTTTTTGTTACACATGCGATTCTGATACGACTAATAAGCATGGCCAGGTGACTCTCCAGGAGGTGGCTGACTCCTGTTGCTTAAATCCACCATACCATTTCCACTGGCAGAGACTCATGGAAGCCCAAGAGATTGTAGCTGGTGAGAGAGTAGCATCTTATAACCAAGTTTCAAGGTGGAAGTCAGTGCAGAATTATACTTGATTACAGCAAGGACCAAGAAAGAGAAGCCTCCTGTGGCACAAAAGAGGGGCTAAATTCACCCTGGATTTAACACACCTAAATCAACAGAATTACACCAATTTGAATTTAGTTTGACTTTCTAAGAATAGTGCCTATAAAAGTTGATGCAAATTCTAGAAACCATTTCAATTACCCAGCTTGCTTTCTCCTTATCTGTCCTTGGGTTATAGTGTTAGCCATCTTGCCCATCATGTACATCCTGCTTCTACCCTGAAATCCATCCAGGTAGCTTGAATACTCATTATTTTTATTGACTATAGATATCACAGTTTTTTAAGTTAAGATGGAGGACTGTTCATTAAAATGTTTGTGCAATTACTGAAATTTGCAAAGATTTCACAAGGTGTTTATGTTACAATTTCATATTTACAGTAAGGAGGAAGTGTCCATACATATGAATGTGATAGAGTGAACATGATATGAGAGGAAGTAAAGAATATAAAGATAAAATATCTGCAAAAAGTTTAAAAGCATGAATAAAATAGCTTGTTCTTAGAAAACATACATTTTTAAAAGTAAAATTTCTATTTTCAAAACTGAATTTTGTTTTAATGTAAGAATAGTATTATGGATAATACATGTAGCATAAAGGAAGCACTGCTGTATGAGCACTGAAAAAAGTAGCAAAATCTTTATATTTGAGTAACAAAACATACAATTTCACAAAAAGATCTGTGCTTAAATAGATGGTTGTTTGTTGATTTCTTTTTGATTTGAGCAGATCTGAATTACAGAAAATAGAAATATCAGCATTTTTAGCTTGTGTGTGACAAAGGAAAGTTGTATCTGCAGGGATCAGAAATAGTGTATCATGGCAATGCCTCACTGTTACTGAAAACACAAGAGCAGAGAAAGGTTACTTGCCCAGAGCTGCTGTCCTTTGAGGTATATTCTCTATAAGCCTATTCTTGTAATAGTTGCTCAGAAACACATATAAAAATCACCATATCCATAGCGTAGACTGAGATGTGCTGATTATTTGAGAGGAGTGAATTGTGATAGCATCCTGAACTTGGGACTTGTGAAAAAAATACATGTGCCTTTCCAAGCTCATTACAGAGCTCCCGTTTTCATTTTCATTTGTAAAGCGTTAGCGGCCAAGGCCTAAAGCAAAAGTGAAACCCTGTCAACTCACATGCTTTTCTGACACTTAAAGGTTGAAATAAGAGACCAAAACAGGAAGAATGCTTTGTTAATACATTCAAAAAGGTGGGGAGTGTCCAAGGTGAGTGGTCACCCTAATCTAAAGTAATATCCCTCAGCATTGAGAAGCAGAAGTTATGGCACAGAAAGTAAAGAATAACAGAATTCAAGAATGTCAGAGCAAGATTAATTTAACACAATTTCTTTATCCCCAGCATGCCAGAGGACATTTAGCTGATGCTGGGAGATGACAATCCCAGCTGAGTTGCTGCACTAGTCAGTAACTTTAGAATCAATAGAAAAGCTGAGGTGAAGGTCTGAAGGCTTGTCTTCATGCATTACCTCCTGCTTGTGGGATGTTACAATTGTATTGATACTGCTGTCTTGTTGCTTTTACGATCTGCTTCTTGCCAAAAAACCAGTGGTTTTTGTTTTGCCTGGAAAAAGAGGTGTTGAATGATTCAGAGGACGCACCAACAGAACAAAATAGGCCTTTTTCATTCTGTCAGAGCCTGAGAAGCTCATGGGCTTTTTCAATATAAAATTCCAAGGGTAACAGGGCAATCTGGGAGCAATACAGCACTTAAAGCCATTATAAACAGAGCATTTCCAAGGACATGCTCCTCTTCTATAGATAATGTGGAAATCACTGGTGGTGAAATAATTACACATAATACACCATTTGAAATCTATCCAAGAGGCAGAAACAACAAAGAATTCTTTGACAGAAGGATCATTCAGCACCTGCAAGGTAAAAAAAATAAAATTCTTTCATAGAAGCCTTTGAAGGTACATAGGGAATTCTGAGATGCTCAGCAAAGCTCCAACTTTAAGAGTTAGTGATGCAGATCAGGATTTACTAAAATCAGGTGTTGCAGTGATTTCTCTACTGCCAGGTAGTAAATAGTCTAATAGCTGCATCCTTGATGTGTTGGACGAGATGACAGTGAGGTGAAAAATCTCTGGCTAACAGTATTTTGTTGGCTATATCCATACATAAATAAGCATTTAATGGAAGAGTAGGGAAAGAGTTAAAAAAAAAAAAATATTTGAAAATGCTGTAGGAAGACATTAGAATACAGTTATTTTTAAATAAGGAATTGTGGTATATTTAGCTAGCAATACATGCAAAATATTTCATGAAATACTATAGGTAACTAAATTGGAAGAACTTATTTGCGATTTGTGGAAACCTTTTTGTGGGGTTCAAGTATAAAAGAAATATTTTAGGCTTTGCTTCATAATGCTTTTACAATCACCAACATAAAATATTTCAGTTGCAAAGATTTTATTTTCAGTGTTTCTTAATTTTTCCATAACAGGCTTTAGAAAAAAGTCTGGGGGAAATAAATATTTCATTTTGAAAATATCCAGACTTTTTTCCCCAAAGATTATAATTTTTAATGTTGTTCCTAACTTGGCTAATTTCATTTTTAGATCAAATTTGCTACTGCAAATTGACCTATACATTTAATATGCAGAAGAGGCAAATCAGGTCCTTCACCTCTATAATTTATCTAGGATTTTTATTTTTTTTTATAATGCTATTATTTAGTGTTATGTTCTATGCTCATGCTTGTTCAAGGCCACATTTCTCCTACTGTTTTACAGCTTAGCAGTAATTTCCCAGCTTTCTGTTGAGTTGTTTCCCTTCAGTCTCCTCTGTGTATAATTTCTTATACTTTCTCCTAATACTGTCATCCTCTGTCCTTCACTTAAAGTTTTCCTTGTATCTCCACTACCTGAATCTCCTATTTATCTTTTATCAACTTGAATATAAATTTACACAAATTGCTCCAGAAACTGATGCTTGTCATTTATGTTTAAAGAAACTGCACTGCAACAGACCACAAAAGTACAGAAGGTGCTAAGGTAGATCAGCTGAAATTCAGATATTTGAATGTGTCATCATCAAAATCCCTGCTCCATAATTTTTTGACAGCAACTTTTCTTCTCTGCTTAAGGATGCACTTCTCAGGATACTTATCATTGCTAAGCAGTTTGGTGCCTGCCTACAAGGGTATGCTGAAAATGAACATCAACCTGACATGAACTTAGATCTTCCTCAAAGAAGAGATTTCTAGGTCTGAACATGGAAGGGAAGGAGGAGAGAAGTTATCTGCTGAGCTATCTTTGAACAGAGGTATTCCTGTGAGCTGCCACTGGTGACTTGCTGAAAGTAACTTTTTATTGCTTGTTCAGAGACCAGCTGTGATTTTAACAGCTGGTCTTACTGGATGAGATGCAGTTATCTCCAGAAAAGCTCTGTCTGTCTCATTGCCTCTAAGGCCCATTCTCAGTTCTCAAATGACGTATTCCCTTACATACCCTGAAAGATCTGTTCTTGGAGCACATTTACATATCCTGTCTAAAACAAATATGGCTACCTAGGGTGTCACAAAAGCTGATGAAAAGATGGGAGGGCCCGCTCTTTTAACACAGTTGATGGCCATCTTAGGATATCAGAGACAGTTCAGCTACTGAAGTGGACTAATTGTGAAGTGAAGATTCAAGGACTGATTTGCAATAGGGAGAGAGCAAGTGTCAACATTTGGCATTCATGGTGCTCTCATCCAGGAAATGAAAGGCTGCGGTTTGGACTCCTGACTCTGCTCTGTATTTTGCAATGAATACCTGTTGACTAATAAATATAAGCATTCCAGAGAGCAAAGACTACAGATCCTTTGGCATTTCCTTTCCTAATGCTGTTATCTAAAACACAAAGAAAGAGAACTATGCTCACTTTCACTTTTTGATGCTGGTCCACTCAATTTTTAATGGTACCAGGCAAAGAAAAACAAATTCAAGAAGTTATGTGGAGCATATCTGTATTCCAAACAGCATGTGGTCTGGTGGCTCAGAAGGTAGAAGATGTCAGTCTGTCATACACCAAATCACTGTTCTTAGCAATAAGCCCTTAGTACTGTGTTGTATAGCATTGCTTACAATACAGCAGCGATGCTGTTGTAAAGTCTTTCACTGCTCATACAAAAATATGGTTATTCATATATGGTTTATTAACAGAGGCAGGATCAAACAACAAGTAAAAGGGGCTGCACTATGCACCCTGGACAGAGGTACGTATGTGAGCCTATGAAAAGGGTATTGTTCAAGAGACATTTTTATTGTTACTTTATTTCCTGTCTGGAAGTGCTGTAGTCTCAGTTTACATAATTGGCTCATTTTATGTAAGTCTCAAAAAAACCCCAAACAGCCCTTATTTGAGGAGAATCAGCCCTTCTTACTAGCATATTGAAATACTTTCAGATATTTTTCCACTAGAAGTCCATTCTCCGGGAAGATTCAGATGCAAAATTATTATATAGGATAAAGAAGAGGCAGAAGTAGTCATTAGATCTATGGGCAGCACAGGCATTTTAACAGCTACATAACAACTTTAATGCAGTCCCATTTGGTGAAATGGTTTAGGGAAGAGTTTGGTGGGGCAGATGGATACGTAATTTAGAGAGAATCAAACAAGAGGTCACTAGAGTATAAAAGCCCTGAATATTTGCTTGTTTATTAATAATGGGAAAGAACAGTTGCACAATACATGGGCACTCAGTTCCTATAAGCAACACCATCCATATGAAATAAATTTTGTAAAAACCAACTGTCAAGTAATCACGAATGCTGACATATTGAAGTATTCAGCAGCTGATCCTACTGGTCAAATTAACCCTGTTAATTCTCTGGAAAGATGCTGTAAGGAACTCTTTTTAATAAAACTAAAATATTATTGCTTAAACATTACTAGCATTTCCCATACTGCATATGTGTTACTGGGTAAAGCATATGAGAATATGTTTGCATGGCAGATGCTCCACAAAATAAAGCTGTACTGTACTTTTGTTTGTCACTAACAACATCTTGGAAGTTGGGATATGTGCCAATAACCATGAGGCAGTTACGTTGTTGGGATAAACCACAAAGACTTTGCAAGCTTCTGCTATGCAATTTTTCTGCAATTGTAGTTAACAGTTACATTCCCATAGTTGGGTTTGCTCATTCTTTCCACAATGATTGACCTGATTTATTGATCAAAGGAAAAGAACACAAACACGTAACAGTTAAGTGAAAGCTGTGGAGTTCCAAGCAAGCTGTCAACAAGTAACAAGATGCATTTAGTTACCAGTGTGATTTCACAAAACAATAAGACCTAGCTAGAAATTGTGCGTCTCAGTCAGCGCTTATTCTTTTCTCTATGAAAATCGTTGGAGCTTTTAAAATTATTTCTCAATTGGATGCAAACTTATGCTGTGCTTTTTTCATCCACTCTTTGGCATCAGAGCCTGAAATGGAAAAGTAGTAGTTACATGGGCCATGTATGATAATGGGTTTTTAGAAAAACTCTTGTCCTGTGGCTACTGGCACCACAGATCTGTTTATTGCAACATAAAGTTCAGCAGATATCTTGCTGATTGATAGAAGTTTCTCGCTATGGCTTTCTGGGACAGTTTCAAGCAACATTCATGATTTCCTTAGCAAAAGGCACTGAAAGAGATGTTCACCTCAAGGACATTATAAGGGGATTATAAAGAGGGTGAAGAAAGGCAGAGGGAAGAGACAAATGCTTAGAATCAGATTCAACTTATTTAAGTTGTACACAATAGGCACAAATGCAGGTCAAGAACTGAGAGGCAATCTTGGAAGAGCAAGATCCTGTAGGCTTTATAGTACATACTCTTTTAAGCCCTAACTTCGAACCCACCCCTAAAATGTAAGCAGAATAGCCAAAAAAACCTTTAGCAAAATATTTCTTACAGCTTTTGTGGCTATTTTGTATGAATGACGAATGTTCATCAGCGTTACCTTTACTCCAATTCATTACAGGTCCCAGCACTGCCTGCAGACCATACGAATTCCAATTTAGGCTGGAATTTTTGTTTCTTCTATAAAAGTTGAGATAAAAGTATATAATAAATCTTTGATAAAATAATGTCAAAAATTATGTAATGCCTTTAAAGACTATGTAATACATATCCATGATGAAGCGCATTAAGGCAATCTTAATCCTTTTTTATTTTTTAAGGAAATGCCATTGCTTTCAAGCTTGTCAAGTTTGTCATTGCCACCAAGTTAAAATCTTGGCCTTTATGACTTAAATGTTTCTTAACCTCATTTAAAATACATGAAATGACACATAGAAATTAAAAATATGGTAACAGGAAGAATGTAAAAAAGATACATATGGAAGTATTGACATGTATGTTGCTTCTGGGCACAGTTGATGACAATGTTAATTGGAGCTGCAACTACTTATATATAATCAGAACATGTAAAAGCAATAGCAGTACAATGTATACTTCTAAATTAGAAGAGGAGGCTTTGCTAATTATCAGTTTTGTCCTCATGTCTACACATTTTGGATTAAACTTCTCTCAGATTGTTCTCAACCTTAATTAATTATTGATATAAACACCACAAACACATCAAAGATACTTGTAGATTCCAAAAGCCTTATTTTCTTCATCATCAGGGGATACTAATCACTGATGGTTTACTGCAGTAGCATATAGAAGAAATGTACACCGTATTAGATCAACCAAAAAACCCAGTACACGATATGATTACTGAAGTGACTGGCTTCTAGATGTAAATATACGAGCTGTAAATCTTATGGGATTTTTTGTTTGTTTTGCTGTTCGGGTTTTTTGTTGTTCAGGCTGCTATAGACTATTGCTTCTCCCTGAACTATTTTAGAGTGAGCCTTTTATGACAGGGAATCAAATCTCTATCTGAGAGTAGACAATGTCCAAAGAAGGCATGATTTTGGTGAATCACAAACCCTTCACCCCTGTCCTCAAAAGTGCTCCTCGGTGAGGTATTTGTTATCATCTGCTAAAATAAACCAATCTCCTCAGCTGTGATGATGTCATCACAAATCTCCAAGCTAGGTTTTACAGTGCAGTATGAGGCCCATGACACCACTCCAGAAACCTCTGAAGTATGTCTAGGCAGTATATTTCTCTGCCTTGCTTATAATTTGTAAGAACAAATTGCACTACGGGTGTAACATCTTCAGATCATGACCACACTAATTACTAGCCAAAGTTACAGGTAAACAATTAATTTACTTTATCACAGTGATGTTAAGGCACTTGTGTTATCTTTAAACAACCTACACCAGATAAAATAACATGTGCTGTACATCTGATACTTGTGTTCTATCTCTAGCAGAGGCTCCAGATTCCTTCTTGCAAGATCTCACCCATCCAAGGAGAACCAGAGATTTCCTTATGTGGCTGGCCAAGTTGCCAGAGTGATGCTTTGTAAAAAAAGTCATCAGGATATTGCACAGCATGTGACTGTGGACTTAATTACCATGACATAGCTTATCTGCCACACCCTGTCTTTAAAATAGCAGTCTTAATCTTGACATGTGGTCCTATGATTATACCTTCCCCATTGTCCCTAATAAAACTCTCTTTACGTGATGAGGCATTGAGAGCTGTCAATCAAATTTAAAGAAAATTCTATTCACTCAATTAAAAAGAACAATGATACGTGACAACCCAAATTGCAGAAGAACACCTCCCCTCCCTCCCTGAATATTTGGAATATAAATGTACCATTATTTTATCCACCTGGCATTCACAAACTGAACCATTCTACAAAATTGTGCCTTAACAGAAGGAACTTGCATCATTTACATGCATTTTAAAGATGAATAGAGGTATACAATGCAATTTTAAACTTTTCTTAGCTCAGATAATCTCAAAAAGTTTATAGAGCCCAACAGTCTGTATTATGATATTATGTTACTATGTCTACCAGTATCAGGTAACCCTAGTACTTGTCACAGTTTCATTTTTGGTGAGAGAATAAATTGTTATGAAGATCTGTAATAGCTGAAATATGACAGAGGCAGAAAGATGATCTAGAGGAGTAAGTTTTGCCCTCACAATCTTTTCGGACTTTTGCTAGGAAGTGGTTTCCAAAAACATTACAAAAAGGACTTCGTAGTCTTGCCTTACAAGAGCTACTTCCACAGATGGCTATCCTTCATGTTTTCTAATTCTAGTATTTTCTTGTCACAGGAATATTTATGGCCAATTTTGCTTTTTCAGCTCTAAAAAGTATCTATAATAAATATTTGCAGAAGAAAGTATAATGCCTGACAGAAAAATTGTTCACCATTTCAGCATAACCACTTCCCACCTAAATGTAGTACAGCTTGGACATAGCCAGTCTAGTTTCAAGCAGAAGCAATCATAGCATATGTTTTAAAACCTGATCTGTCATTTTAGCTTAGCTATGAACCTTGACATAGACTGTTTCCTCCTTCTAATAGCAGAAATAGCATGATAGAGAGCCAGTGTTTCCATGTTAAAGTAACATGGGAAGGGCTTGGTAAGTGTGTAGTACTCACATTTTCTACATGGAAATGGTTGTTTACTGTAAAGTCTTAACAGAAAAAAAAATATTGATGGAGAATCTTATTAAATTGTACATAGGATGAATGAAAATTTGTGAAACTTCATGCAAAAAGAGCCCTATACCTACACAAGACAGCCACTGAGTATAAAACTTTGGTAAAGAGTTTCTAAGCATTTATTTTAGGCATCTTAATAGGCAAATGTCAAAATACAGCTAAGTCATCAAGCAGCCTAATTGGTATGATTAAAAAAAAGTAAACTGTGCAATTAATTTTGAAAAGTATAAACTGAGAAATAGTAAAAATCTGTTTATTTTCCATTTAACATTAAATTGTTTGCTACAAGACACGCTCCAATGTATTTTCCATTTTAGATGTCTGGTGCAATAGACCTTCCTTCTTTGTGAAGAATTTCCTGACAAAGAGTCAGTGGCAACAAAGATATCTGTATTGGAGGTGTTTCTGATGTTAAAATTTTTCAGTCAAGTAAGACAGCCAGTTTCTCACACTATTTCACCACAGACATGCTGGTTGGCAGTTGGTCTGTGAAAACCATTCCTTAGAGATACAGTATCCTAAAGTACGTGCCTATCCCTTATGACAATAACAGTAAAATCTTTTCTGGGTGTACCAAAATGATGCTGCTGAGTATAGCTATTTTTCAAAGGCATGAAATGATGCTTATTCTACAACTCTAACAGCATTTACTTTCTGCAATGGAGTCACAGTTCGAGGGAAACAGTTCGTATCACCAGATTTCTGCCAAATCCCTGAAATCAGGGAAAACTGGATCTGTGCAGAAGCTCACTGTTTACAGCAGCTGAGAAAACTAGAGTAAAAGCAGGAAGAAGTGCTCTGTGTTTTAAAGACCTGTCAAAATTCTGTCAGTCAAACAGAATTTCAAGAAAGGGTGTTGCAGGTGCTGTTACCAGATATTCAAGGACAGTTAAGTAGGCATGAGAGAAAAACATCCAGACTGTAACAGGCCAAGTGATTCAAGAGCTTTCTTGCAAATCCTTGCTGTTCAAGAGTTTATGTGAAACTAATTCTGCTGCATTTATCTGTACATGGAGACCTTTCTCTAAATAAAATCACTGGAATTTATAAACTCCAAGTCAGTGGCAGAAAAGTCAACGCAAAAATATTCTACAAAATACAATGGTGGAAAAAAAAAACCAAACAAAACCAAACCAGAAGAGGAAACAATTGGAGCTTTTGTGCAAAACAGCAGTATTCTTTGGTGTCTTTATTCCTGTGTTAATCAGGAAAATAGCAAAATGACCCCACTTAACTTCACTCCAGAAAAGGGTGGAATCAATCCAGCTGACAGCTATCCAGTCAGGCATACAAACAAAGAAATCTGATTTTTATGATCGCATTTGCATAGCATATTCAGACATGAATTGCTTGTATCTATGTTAAATATACACACCATCTTTTTGGACAGATACGCGACATCCAATTGTGAGTTTGAATATGACAATATATGGCAAATTTCTAAAGTAAAACAAAATAATACAGGATTTTAAAGTAATACAATTGAGATAAAACCACAATAAATGCTTCTTTTTAATTTAATATGTAAAGAATTGTGATTGATGGAACGTCCAGGAATTTTTTAGCATTACAGATTTTTTATTAGTTATCAGAAAGTGCCACACTAAGCTTTGATAGGTGACTACAATAAAGTGGTACTCGTTTCTCTGCGCTGTAACTTTGATTTTCTGTTTCTGCACCAGTAGCACAAAGTGTTTGGTTTCATCACTATAAAAATCTGCTCAATTGTTAAAGATAAAAAAAAATTAAATAAAATTTAATACTTCAAAGTTAATTTGTAAACAGAAAAACAAGCTGGTTTAGCAACTTAACATCCAGAGCTTGTCAAACTATTATCTATTCCACTAACAAGTTAAAAATGAAGATGCTTTATATGTATTAAAATTATTCCTTCACCCCTTAAAGTCTTGAAGTAACTTCTTTTCTTGGAGAAAGTAATTTTATATCAAAATGTGTTTTGCATTTTTTATGTATCACCTGCTTTTGTTTCATTACTTATTGAGAAAAGACTATAATATTTATTTAATTATAATAAAAAAAAAGATATTTAAGACATGCCATTGGTATTTCTTTCAAGCAGAAAAACTAATTTTTCCTATAGAAGTGTGAACATAAGACCATTATTATCACACTTTGCTTTGTTTCTCTTCTCTTTGACAGATAACAAAGTGACAAAGGGGAGAGATTACGAAAATGAAATAAAGTCTTGAAAATTTAAAAACTTCCTTAGAGGCAATGTTTTTTTTTCCAAAATAGAAGATTTCTTTTGCCTAGAACAAGTCTTATATAAAAAACATCATTGGCCAACATCGTGATTTTGACAGAAATATTGGAAAATATTATCCACTCTTAACAACATGTCTTCACAGTTGTTCGCTCTTCTCATCTGGAAATAATATCTATACATTATTTTGCACAAATATTTTACTTAGCTGGTCTCTTCCTTGTAAATCTGGTGAAAGAAAGAGTTAATGAGTTTTTGGAAGGCATAGCAGTAGGCTATGCTGGAGGACACTGACCGGCTCAGAAATGCTCCAAGCAGCTGCGGTTCCATGGAGTTCCAAGGAATTGCAACCACTTACGCCAGATCTAAATATATCTTCATCTGAAGAGTTCCTATTAACTAAAGTAATCAGGCTTCAAACAGAGGTGGGAGCTTGCCATGATTTCTGTTTCTGGACAGTTCATTTACAGCCCTCCTCTGAGATTCCCTTATAAGAAAAGCCAAAATTATATTGGTCCCCACATGCAATGGAAGATGTTTTAATTTTTGGTTTTTGATGAAGAGAAATAAAACACAGACAAAGAAAACAGAACTTTTCCAGTGAATTTTTTTGTGAAATTGCAATGGTGAACAGTTGGGCTGTGGGAAAATGATAGATATTTATCAAAATCTCCTTCAACAACTTTTTTTCCTGCTACATAAAGTTAACTATTTACTAGTTAACTTGCAGGGACTGTGACAATGAAGACCTTAGGCCTACTGTAGGAGAAGATCTGGTTTGAGACCATCTTAAGAACCTGAACATGCACAAGTCCGTGGGACCTGATGAAATCCATCTGCAGGTCCTGAAGGAGCTGGTAAATGAAGTTGCAAAGTCAATGTCCATCGTATTTGAAAACTCATAGCAGTCAGGTGAAGTTCCTGACGACTGGAAAAAAGGAAACATAACCCCCATTTTCAAGAAGGGGAAAATGGATGACCCGGGGAATTACAGACCAGTCAGTCTCACCTCTGT
>WYDI02023053.1:0-16071 GCA_009867235.2 Psittacus erithacus
CTCCCCTGTGGCAGGTTAAAGCCATTCCCCTTGGCCTGTCCCTACAGGCCCTTGTCCAAAGCCCCTCTCCAGGTTTCTGGTAGACCCTTCAGGCACAAGAAATCCCATCCTGGAGCTCCAAGACACCCTGATCCCAGAGTACATCACACCCAAATTACCCACTGTATAAAGGGACATGGCAGCACAGCCACCACAGCACTGCAGGGAGGATCACAAGCCTTAGGGCTGCTCAATGGCCGAGACCTCCACACTGAGCATCACCGATCTGTGTCATGACACTCCTTGTGCTGGGCAATGCTCCCCTTTCCATGCGGAAAACAGTATGGGGAACAGATTCCCAGCTCTATCATGGACACCTCCCAAGTTATAATCCTGGCACCTGCTCCAGAGCGATGCTGAGCGCAGCACAGACGATCCTGTGAAATCCACCTCTCAGCAGGATGCAAGACTCCGACTTTTAGCTGTGTGCTAAATTACACGGGCTGTCAGTCAACTCCGAGATGTTTTGAGTAGACAGATTTATACAAACACTCAAAGCTCAGCAGACCCAGCGCAGTATCTTTCATACCAGGCAAGGAGGAAATAAATCACAGCTCCGCTTCCCCCTCTCCCACCACGCTGAAGTTCCTCCCAGACATCTCCCAGGCAGGATCACAGGAAGCTTTATTTACAGGGGGGACTAAAATAGGAAGCAAAAACCCCAAAGCCCCAGGGGATGGTGCCTGCACTTGACTGATGGGTACCCAGCCCCAGCAGGCTCTGCAGGGAGAAGCGAGACCATTGTCAGCATCCTTTGCCTGCACAACCTGCCCAGCCCCAAAGCATCATCCCCAGGAACCTCCAAACCCACTGAATGAAAGACCGAGGGCAGACCACCAGCACAACCATGAATGGAGAACCGAGGGCAGCGCCCCAAGACTGTCATGGATTATGAGGATGGAGATAGAGGTCTGAGTGGTGATGGATGCAGGGATGAAAAGGTAATCGCAGAGGATCTTCTCACACCCCAAAATGCTGCTTCCCCCCAACCCCCTTTTCTCCCTCTGTTGCCCTTCACCCTCTGCAGGCCGTCCCAGGTTGCTCTTCCAGAGGCAGGGCTCTAAAAGGCCATTAGAAAAACAAAGTGCTTTCTCCTCTTGATAGCTGGCCTTTTATTTTTGGAACCCATACATGCAATCACAGCAGCGTGGCCCCAGCAATCAGCAAGAAAAGTACTTTTTGTCTCCAGGCCCAATTACCCATCCCTGCAATCGACATCATTATTATCTTTCACTTCTCTAATGATGTTTATTGAACACTACAAATCCTCCTTCTTAGGGAGGCTGCTCTTGGAGCACAGCAATTTTCAGGTCCTAACAGTACCCATGTAGGAAAGAGGGATCAATATGGCCTTTAGCAGAGCCCTTTCCCAATGGGAAAGGGGTTTCCAGCTCAGCACGAAGGCCCCTGGGAAGGGTGAACCATCATCCCCATACACTCAGAACTTCCCAAAGCTCCAACAGGAGCTTCCTGGGGACTTCCCCACCCAGCATCCTCCTGCTCACAAGCCCTTTCTCAGCAGCCAAATAACCACTAAAACACGTATTTTAAGTCTAACATATTCCCATATCCTGGAAATACATCATGGACAACAGGCCAGTTACAAGCGCTGAAAGTCCCGAGGGCAGGAGGGAGGGCAGAGGGAATAGCTGCTGCTGGTTGTGAGGAAAACATGCATATTCATTTCAAACAGGAGCACAACCCAGTAATATTAATGTTAATTGGATTTTGGTTGCCTCAGGGCCACTGCACCATATGCGCAGACGAGTTATGCAGAATTCCTGCATGGCAATGGGCTTGCTGGCTCCTCCCTGTTTATCATCACAACCAGAGAAACCCATCAAGCTCTTCCCTTCCTCCGGGGCTGTCTGGAAGCAGAGGCTGGATCCAGCCCACCCCTGCAGGGATGGCTGTACAGGACTATGGGGCATTGATTGGGGTTCAGAGCCTTGATTCCCTCCCCAAGGTTGATCCCAGCCTTGCCAATTGGGTTCAGTGGGAAGGAATGGGGTTAGCCAGACAACAGAGCATCCTCCCTCACCTGCTGCTGGTCTCATTCCCTGCCAGCAATCCCTGTGTATCTCTCCATCATTAGGATGCTGTCCCAACTCACAACACCCCAGCCAAGAGCTCCAGGGCTTGGAGCAAGCTGCTTTAGTGGAAGGTGTCCCTGCCTGTGGCAGCGGTTAGAACTGGATGGCCTTTAAGGTCTCTTCTACCCTGAAACATTCCGTGATTGGAATCACGGATGGCAACTTCCACCCAGGAATCCCAAGGAGGTTTCCAGGCTGCATCCTACACCCCAAGGATAAAACCTTTGCAATGAAGCACAGCAACAAGAGCAAAAGCCCAGTGCCACAGCCCTGACTTCGCTCCCCCAGTTCCCACCCAGATCCATCTGGGAGCAGTAGCTGTATCCAGCTTGCTTGAAGTTGCCTTCTGGCACCTCCAACTTTACCTGCTACAAGGACCATGGGATGAGAAGGTCTGGGAATGGTCCCACAGCCTGGGCTGCAGCAGGACCTGAATGCAGAGGAAGGCTCTGCATCAAATAGCCTGGGTTTTTCACCAAATCTGGTAAACAGCTACAGAAATCCAGCCCTGAAGAGATTCAGCCACAATCACACCAGGAAACCAGGGCCAAAGCAGAGCCCGCGTCCTCAGAACCACCCACCTCCTCCAAATCTACTGTTCTGAGCCACATCCAGAGCCAAAGGTCTCTCCCAGCCTTTTAAATCCAAAACAACAGAGCACATCACCCTCACCACAGCTTTTCCTTGCATAATCTGGAGTATTTATGGTCCTGAGCTCCTAATTGTCCCTGTTATCTGATAAGTGGATGTGGGGAAAGGGTGGGTCAAAGCAATTCGTGGCAGGGTGCAGCTGTGTTGGGCTTCAGATGCTGCTTCCTGCAGGTCCTCCCAGCTGGAGATGATAACGGTCTGAGCCTCCTGCCCTCACCCACGGGGAGGCTCCAGGGGCCTGGAAACACCCTGCAATTCACTGTAATGGGAATTTCTCAGCCAGAGATTGCAAAGATGCACAAAGATACATGAATCAAGTTTTCCCATTATCCCCTCTATAGACTGTTACCATGTAGAATTGAACAAGCATGGAAAAAAATACAGCCTTAATCTTTTCCTAAGCTTCTTTTTAGTACCAGCATCACTGCTCATGCCAATGTCACCCTGGGATCATCGCAGCAGCCCCAGCAACGCTCCCCAGTAGAAAAGCCAGGGTTATTTTGAGGAACAATCTCACATTTCCTGCTCCACTGTGATCCAGGGGGATCACAGCCAGGAAAAGCATGAGGAGCATCCGCCATCGGGTGCCACGCGTCCGGAAGGGCAGCACCAGCTCAAGCGAGTTCACGGGTGGGTTTGATCCTTAGGAGATGCATTGGGATGACACCAGGTAGAAAATGAGCCCCTTCAGCCACCCATCAGGCCAGAGGACACTCGGCTCGTGCGCCCCAAGGCTGACAATGCCCTCATTGTATTGAAATCTGATTCATTTCATCTAGAGGATAGAATTGGAAAATCAACCCCATTCCCAGGAGCCTTGTTATATCAACACAACATACATCAAGCAGGCAAGGCACAATGCGAGGCTGAGATAAAATTAGCCTGAGTCCCCCTGGGTGGGTTGATAGCAGCGCTGCAGTTCGGAATTGGCAGGCACTTTTGCATAATTTATCAATTACAAACAATTTAATTCATCCAGAATAATGAGGTGCAGGGCAGCTTCTGACGAGTTAAATGACACGGAGGCTGATGGCTGTGGCGGGCCTCAAGGAACAGCCACTCACTTGTGCAAGGTGAGGAAATTGAGGCCCAAGCAGGGCCTCAGAAGATGGGGATGCTAATGCAGAGATGACTCCGCTGCAGGCGAAGGGACAAATGTGACACAAGGAAAGGAACACCAAAAGACATCCAAGGCTTCCCCATCGGCAGCCTGGAGCCAAGGGTCACAAGCCCTCCCAGCACTATCTTGCTGTCCCAGAAAGGGAAATGCAGAAAGGTTAAGGGTAGGTTATTTGAAAGAACAGAAGTGATAAAAATCAAAAGCATTTCTTCTGCTGAGAGGGAGCCTTTAGAAGGTTACGAAGCATTTCCTTCCTGCAGCCCTCTTTTGTTCCTCTGCCTATTGCCCCGGCAGAGCCGGGGGTTGCGGGCTCGCTCTGTCCCCCGGCGTGCTCCGTTCTCACAGAAAACAATAGGAATTGCTCTGGGAGAGGGCAGGTTTAGGAATGACACCCCCTTGGAAATGCCTTCTTCCCTGTCTATTTCCCCCACGGTTGAGCACCGGGATCCTGCTTGCTTGCTTTAATGCTGGCTCACCCTGATATTAAAGCCAAGAAGTTAAGTGGTGCATAATTATGGCATTGTAGTTGCTAATTATAATCCCACAATGAAATCAGTGCTTTGCAGTGAAGGCCGCAAAGACCTCATGGTTTGGAGCAGGCTCCTTCCAAAGCCCTCCGAGCCTCTTGTTAAAGCAGTGGGAACTCGCAGGGAGCACTCAGACGAAGGGAGAGGCTAACAAAAGTAAAGCACCCCTGCAACCCCACATCCCTCCTCCAAGTCTGCATGCCCAGGTCCTCACTTCACAGAGCCTTCAATGAAATAGATGCTGTAGAGCACAGCCCATCAGCATCCAAGCGCAGCTCCGGATGCAGCTCAGCCCTCTGCCACTGCTCACATTGAGCAGACACAGGTCCCCCTCTCCCCACCACTTCAGCCTGGATCCATCCCTATCTGTTACTATCCCTCTCTGCAGCAGCCTAATAACACTGTCCCCTTTATATCCTAGGTGCTTGATTTATTAGGTAATTTGTTTCTTCTCCGTGGTGCTGGCCTTCTTGTCATCTGACTAATGGGATGATGGAAGTGCAAGCTATAGACACCAGGCATTAAAAGCTAGGCAAATATGACCCATCTAAACTTGATGTCCAAAAATCGATTTGCAGCAATTTCTGTGCTTTTGGCTTGCCTGAGAAGAGAAATGTTAAAAATAATACAAAAGTCACAGCCATTCTCTGGGGCCTGACTCCGGGATGAAGTTGGGATTGTGCCGGGATGCTGCCGGCAGTGAACCCTAATGCAAAGGGAGCTCAGCCTGTTACTATCCAGAGCTTTTCAGCCTCTCCATGGGCCAAAGGATCCCAGGAACCGTGTGTGCACATGGGCCAGGACTCATCTTAATTAAACCAAAATGCCTAATGGCATCCCTGCTGGTGCTCCTGGCTTTGCAGTGAGAGCTTGGTGCCTGCATCTCCCTGATGTGGCTGAAGGAGGGTGGAAGGATGGGGATTCAGGCAGGGTATGAGGGGCTGAAGCTCCTTCCTGAGGATGTCCCCCCTCTGCTCAGGCCAAGTTGTAGCAACCTCGGCCTGTGGCAGGGGGCTGGAGCTAGATGGTTTTTAAGATCCCTTCCAACCCAAACCATTCCATGATTCTATGATCCCCCAAAGTGTCTGCAGCGGGTTGCTCGGAGTAAATGGGGCACTTGTTAAAGCCCAAGCTTGAAACCACAGCGTGCTCTAATTCACCCTGTAATTTATATTTATTAAGGTAATTAACCCGCTCAGGTAGCTGTGCTGGAGAGCGGTGTGAATCACTGGATGGGGGAGCAAAACCAGGGCCTGGTGCTTGCTGTGGAGCAGGGCCAGGAGGGGCGCAGCCACCAAGCCCCGAAGGCTCCTGCTTCCAGCCCCTTTACAACCTCCCATCCTGCCCCCAGTGCCTCTGTCACTGGTCTGGAGCATCCAACCGGAGCAGGAGAAGTCTGGAATCCACTGCACTGACTGCGGCAGCCTCAGCCAGAGCAATAGAGACACAAGACAGATCGGGAAGCTCTGGCACAGCCGGGGCTTCAAGCTGCACCCGGGATCTCCCACACTGATAACCATCGCTTGTCAGGGCGTGTAGGACATTAACAACTCAAAGGGGATTTGGGAGGGATGTGCCCGCTGGATGCCGGGATGTGCGCAGCGCTCACCCGCCGCTCGCCCCGCCGCTGGCAGGCCGGGGTTGGTTTTGGGAGGTTTGGATGCTCTCCGGGCGATAAGGATCTGCCGCAGCCCTCGGCGAGGCAGCCGGCGCACCCTGCCCGGGAACGGCCCCGCACCTCCATTCTCAGCTCCCCCAGTTAAGGTACCACCAGCCCATGGAGCAGCATCCCACGGGACAACTCACCCGGAGAGCCCCTCCAGGAGGCTGGTGTGGGTCCACCCAAGCAGCAGCACCAAGGCAGGATGAGCTGGCACGCATGGAAAAGAACATAATGAAGCCAACCAGAAGAACCCAACGTTAATGAGCAGGCTGGAAACCATCAGCCAAAACCTGTTTTGGCTGGGGGTTGCCGCCCCGACGTGCCAGCCAGACAGAGCAGCGAGGGGGAGGAGGATGCTGCCCCGGGCGGGGAGGGGGGGGTTGTCTTTGGAGATGAAACAGGGTTTGGTAAATACGAGTCTCCGTCCCTAGGGAGCCAGCACCCAGCTCCAACCCGGCTCACCCTGACTCACGCACCGGAGGGCACCCGGAACGCTGCTGTGCCGGGCCTGACGCTGCTTTGCACGCCTGGAAAACACCGGGGGAGGGGAGCAAAAGGGAAAGCGGGATCTGATTTCAGCACTTTCTGCTTTTTTTCCCCTCCCCGCCCTCCCTCCTTGTTATTATTTTCATTAGCCTCTCTGCTTTGGCTGCAGGGCCTCTTGGAGGGAATGGAGTGTGGTGTGGGTGTTACCGGCTGCTGGCGCTTACCCGGCTTCAGAGAGGAACGCCAATTACTAATTTCATGGAGATAAGCCATGCCGAAGGAGGGGAGAGGGGGAAAAAAAGCCATAAAAATGAAGAAGATCTCCCAGCGCTGAGAGGCGGAAGGCGCCTTCGTTTATCTCTTTATGCATTTATTTCTTTATGCATTTAGTTCCATGGCAGCTCGCAGGGGCGCGGGGATTGCTCAGTTCGGTCGCCGCACAAAGGGATGGGAGCAGCACCCAAGGGGCATCGCTGGATGACAGAGCCAGGATGTGTCTGTGTTCACATGCACCAGTGTGGGTCCTGCACGAAGCCCTGTGAGCCCTGGGGCTGCCGAGGGGCTGCGGCTGCAGTACCCCACCACTTCCCAGCCATCTCCTCCCTGCCAGCACCAGACAGTGCCCATCCAGGCTCCTGCCTCCCATGCGACTCCCACAGCCCTGTAAAGACCGAGGGCATGGGCCAGGGAGGGAAAATAATGGTGCACGGAATTAATCTGGGTGTAGTTTGCATTTTTATTGCTCTAGCCTCAGATTCCAGCCTACAGAAAGGTTTCAAAAAGGATTAGATGCCATAAAACCTTTAATAATCCTCCCACATCTTACATTTAATTATTGTTTTTACACATGCGGAGCCAACATGCCTGTAGCGAGCAATCAAGTATCACATGCCACTCCTCCTGCATTTCTTCTCTTCCGTGTGTCTCTGGCGGTATTAAGCCAGCACCCGGTTTTCCACGGCTCATCCCTGCCACCCCTGGGAGCTGTCCTCCATCCCAGCCCACCCCTTCCCAAAATCCAGCCCTATATAAGCTCATCCCGGCTGCAGGGATGAGCGTGTCACACAAGGGACAGCACATGGATGCAACCCCTACCCATGGTGGGAGCTGGGAGAGGTGCTGGATGGGTGCCTGGCTCCCAGTGGGCTCCAGCATGGGGTAACTGGGGAGGGACACACTCAGCATCCTCACCAGAACCACTGAAATCCGACTTGGCTGGGAATTAGAGGAAAAAATCCTCGTCTCCAATTATAAACCTCCTGTTTGGAAGGAACATTTTGTCACTAATTTAGTGCCATAAAAATTGTTGCTGTTTCTTCAGGGGAAAAAATCAGACCTTTTAATCATCATTTTCACCTCACCAGCTTTTGCTTAAGCTGAACAGCCGTGGAAAGGCTTCATCTGTAAGGAAAGGTTAGGAGTAAACCACATCCCAATCCCTTTTTAGTAGGATTCCAGGGGCTCCATTATCCATAATAAACCATTTAAAAGCACCCTGAGCAGCAGCTGCAGGGTTGGAGCTGGTGCCTGATCCACAGGGATACATTAATGGTGTGTGCCCAGCTCTGCTGGAGCTACCGGGAAACACTCCTGGGGCTGCACTGGGGCTGCGGCATTGGATGTGGAGAAATAACTCCATCACTGCTGACTCTGCTCCATTAGTCTCCCAGTGAACTGGTTTATTATGATTATCATCACCATTATAATTATTATTATTAATGTCATTGTTATCCTAAGTGCTGCTTCCCCCATCGCCTGCAGTGCGGCTCTGTAGGGGAAGGGTTTTTGCCCAGTTAGATCTGGGTTGGAGCAACCAGCTGAGGCCAGAGCGGATCCCCCATTCCCTGTTGTTCCTCCCTGGAACAAGCTGTGGTTTTCCAGTAAAACCCTGTTTCTTTAAGAGTTTTCATCCGTTTTGCCCCTAGACCAATGGTGAGCAGGGATGACCCCAGTGTGGGCTCCCCATGGTCCCCTCCCTGGGGCAGGAGATGCAGGCAGAGCCCTGACTGAGCTGCTCTGACCCCTTCATCCTCCCAGACCTTGAAAGCTTCATTATTCTGCCCATGGCTCACTTCTGCTGAAGACCTTTCCCAGCAGCAGCTCAGGAGATGGGACATACGGGCACCAAGAGCTGCTGCTTCCACTTCCAGAGACAAAGCTGCATCAGCAGAGCCATCAGTGCCACCTCCCATGAGGTGACTGCGGTCTTGTTTGGGAGGAAGGATGTTCTGATCCCTCCAGCGCCGGTGGCATGAGGAGCTGTGCCCAGAGGAACCCCCTTCGGCCTGGGAAGGACAGCCAGAACAATCAGGGGATTATTTTGAGCCGAGGCAGCATCCCATTAAAATATTGCCCTCCAAGTTGTGAGCACATGGCAAAACCCAGGGCGCCCGGCTGCCGGCCAGACAAAGGGAGCCTGTGCTCCGGAGATGTTTTATTCATGCATGGCCTCCAAGAGCAAACAAGCACAGCTATTCTGCTGCCCCCAGCTCCGGGCAGCCTGCCCTGCCTTTGTGCTCCATGGCTGTGGAGATGGGAATCGCAAAGAGCGGCTGGAGTGCTGTGGGACCTGTTGCTCTGCTTCCCCTCTCCAGGCTGACTCGGAGCAGGCTGGTTCAGGACCAGGAATTCCAGGTGCTTTTCCAATGTCTCTGGTTTACCGGGCTCATTCACCTGCTGCTTCACCCGAGTCACGGGCTCCACTCAGGACCAGTGCTTGGTCCCTCCATCATCGTTGAGCCTGGAGTGGCTGCCCCAATGGGGACACAGGGGACAGTTCCCTGCTCCCAACCCATCTCCCAGTGACAAGAGAAGGCCACCTGCAAGCAAAGCAGTAATAGAAGAGTCATCGTTAGTCTCACCCTGATCATTTCTAATTGAATATTAATACCATCATGATCTTCTGTTAATGCTCCATTTAATCTGAATGTTTGTCTTATTTTCATTCGGGGCAGAGGATTAATCATCCTGGGCACACGTGCCTGCAGCCAATGATCCTGTCCATGCAAGATTCCATTTTCCTGCTCAACCCCTCACTGTTCACAATACACACCACAGCTTGGGGCATGGGGCAAAAGATACCATATGAGAATAAGAGGGTGAAGAAGCCATTAATACAGCATGCGTGATGCGAATGGGTGTCAATGTGTGCCTCTGCCTCCCCCCTCACAGATCAGGGCTCAGCTCCCCCCCCATGTCCTGCACAGCCTGGTCCAGGGCCCCTTATCCCACACCATTCAACCCAGCTTCTTCAGGAACACAGGCTCCAAAGGGCCTTTGGTCACACATGAGTAATAGGCTGCTTTAATCCTTTCCAGACTCACGATAACCCTGGCAGATGTGCCAGCTGAGGAAGACGTTAGCACGGAAGGCGTGCAGCAACCAGCGCAGCTGCCAGGAATACCAGAGGAATTAGCAAATTGGGTTGCAGCTCTCAAGTGAAACCAGCTATTGAGGATGGACTGTTCCTTCTTGTAATCCTCTGTCATCAGCGCTCGCTGTGAAAACTTAACTGTGTCAGGCTGAGGCGGCGTGGCGAGCCCCAGGGCTGGTTCTGTGGGTAGAAACACTCATTCGTTGCCCAACGCTATTTGCAAGTCAAGTGTATTTCTTTCTTCGTGTTGTAATTGCTGGGGACTGGGAATGCCTTACTAAGCAGCGAGCGGCGGCGGGGCCGTCTGGAGCTGAGCTCCCACCAATCCCATCCCGCTGGCTCACCTCCTCCCGACGGGAACCTGATGGAGGAGATGAAGTGAGATGTGTCAGGGCCACGGCAGGGCTTGGGAAAGCTTTGGGGTATGCTCTGCTCTCTGTGGCATGGGGACAGTCCTCTCCAGCGCAGAGGAGCGATTCCCTATGTGGTGCAGGGTGATGGACCCCCATGTGCCTGGCTGCTGCCAGGATGGGGACACTGCAAATGCCATTTAACACAGTTTCATATTAGGATCATGAGGGCTACCAGGACAAAAAGCTCGAGCAAGTCTGTGGCTTGTCCCTGCTCCAAAGGGACTGGTGGGAACAGTCTGGCCAAGGGGAGCTGGCACCGGGAAGCTTAACACCCTTAATATTTATCTGAGGGTCATTAACATGAGCAATACTTAGGGTACATAAAGCACCTGGTGGTTCAGAAAACAAAGAGAGAAATGGCCTTTCCAGTGCACTACCACGGTAATGGGAAAGCCATCCTGAAAGGGAGGATGCGCTGCGGCTGCTCCAGGTGAGCTCCTGTTACTTACTGCGAAAAAGCCCCAAACTGGTGAAGAAGGAAGCTTAGAAAGAAGCAGCAGCTCCCAGGTGAGGGAAGCTTTGGCCTCCAAGGCCAGGAGCACGAGGAGTTCATCCAGGGTGATGTCAGAGCCGGTGACACACAAAGCTTTTCCCTTCAGCGCTCAGCCTGAGGCCGCCCCAGCGCTGCGGCCTCTGCATCGCATCCAGCCTCCTCTTCAGGATCTCACACATCTTTGGCTCCTCTAGATGTGCTCCTCTTTGGAAATGAGTTGTGCTCCTCTTTGGAAATGAGTTGCCCTCCTCTTTGGGCTTTTGATGTATGCCAGGAGGAGGGTGCGTGGTAGGCATTGCTTCACTGCTGTTTGTGCAACCTCGCTGCAAATCCCTTATTATTCACGATGGTATCTCACCTCTTGATATGCATAATAGCTCAAAGGTACCGTTGACTACATTTTTCCAGCTCTTTGATGTGCCAGCGATAACTTGTTTCTGTTTCACAGCCATTAAGCTAAGGTGGAAATCATTACACTACCTTAAATGTGGGGCTTGTTCTTTAATCAGTGTTGTTCTGGTTCCAGGCTTGGTGTTGCAATCTGTCATAGGTGGAAAACATCCTCTTAACCCAGGTTAACAATTCTGGAGGAAGTGAGCCCAGCTTAACAGGGTTTCTTCAAGGGCAGAGATCAAGGACTGAATCCTCCCAGGAGATTCCAGCATCCTTTGCGGAGGTACCCACAGCATGAACCACGTAGCAGGCACATAGGTACATGCTAAAGCCACTCTTCATATCCACCTGCAACATCCAGCTGAAGTTTTAATGTCATATATGTGAAACTGGGCTTAATGGGCCACTGTTTGGGTCAGGCTTGGTCTGATAGGGTGCATATGTTTGGCGGCTGTTCTGCAATCATCACGCAGTTCCTGCCCTGTGGGAAACCCCTTTTTGCTGCTCAAGAAGGGGATGCTGATAATGATTTTCTCAGGGAAGACTGCTCAGAGGGGCACTGATCCTGGTGATGGGCCTCAGGCCTGCTCTGACCTGCAGATGCTGGGGAGCTCAGCCAGCCACATATCAAATCCTCAGCACACAATAGCTGGGTTAAAGCTGGACAACATCGTCCTTCAGCCTTCCAGTGCATAAATGGCGCTGGCAGGAAAGCCAGAGAGTGGCTTCGGACAAGGCCCTGTAGGGACAGAACAAGGGGGAATGGCTTTAACCTGCCAGAGGGGAGACTGAGATGAGCTCCTGCTGCTGGTAAAGGTTAAGGATGCACCAAGAGGAGAGCGCTGTGGTCTGACACCCTGCACTGGCAGGACAAGGACAGAGCTCCTGGGCACAAGAGCATGACAAAGGTGTCCTGCAGAAGCACGGACGTGGGGCAGGTTCCCCAAAAGCATCATCCCATCGCTGGTAGGAGGGATCCTGCCAAACCCTGGGCTGAGCTCCATGCAGAGCCCCTCGAAAGCCAATGTGGGTCCCAAATGAAGGCTCTGTTTGCATTGCGAAACCTCAAACCACCCCAAGAGCATCTGACAGAGACAAGTGAACAGGGAAGAGTCTTCTCCCGTTAACCCCTTCGTGCCAGGGGCTGCAGTGGGAACAGACTGGGGCCAGCAGAGCCCCTGCAGCGCTGCTTTGCTCACATTCATGTCTCACACTCGGTCGAGGGCTTTGGCAAGTGATGCTTCGGTTTCGTTTCCTGCTTTCTTGCAGCCTCGGCATGTTTAGTTTGGCCTCCTGTGTTTTGCAACATGAAAGCCTTGGCTATAAATACATCGTCCCGTGTCTCCGAAGGCTTTGTGGCGTTTTCCTGCCTACGCTCTTCATCCCTTTGGGAAGGTCGGGAGCTGGGAGGAGAGCATGGAGCCGGCTCCAGTGATGCTGGTGGAGCAGCTGCCTGCCCTTGGAGCACAGCTCGCAGCCCCGTGGAGCCCTGCTCGGCTTACAGATGTTTATCACGGCTGATAAGGCTCTTTGCACAAGAGGAAGGGGAGGTTTCTGCAGCGGGGAGCTGGTCACAAGGCTGGGGAGCAGAGCTCAGGGTCACGGTGATGATGCTGGACCCCAACAGGCTTTAGCATTGCCCATTCCTGGGGATCCCAAATACCACCAGGACCTGCCAGCTGCAGACATGCAGCTCCCTGCGTGCCCAGTGTGCCCTGGCGATGCTCCCGCACCAGGCAGGGTGCCACGGAGCACCCATGCGGGGCGAGCAAGCCCTGTGAAGGGTAAACATGTGTACAGTAGCAGCCCAATAATTACGGCCCTAATTCAGCAAAGCATCACCACTTATAAGGCACCTAAGCATGTGCTTAGAGTTAATTACACGCTTAAAGGCCTTTCCTGAATAAGCTTGGATTTAAGGCTGTGTTTGGTATCTCCTGTACTTAACTGTGATTCAGCTAAACACCTGTCCTACCTCTTCATTTCCAACAACTCCAAACCACGGTGAAGTGATTTCAGAGCTCAGCTCCAGCACTGGAAACCAAACACCCAGGCACCTCTAACTGCAGGCTTGCTTTGTGGATATGACAATAAATACCCTCCTGATTCCTACACTTTGTTTTCCTGATAGCACTTCCCTCTCGGCAAGCCAGAGACTTCCAGGCTGGTTAGGAACTGGCTTTGCAGAGACCTTGTGCAATGGCTTCTCTGACAGAGCCAGATACTGGGGGGAAAAGGAGACAGAAGCCACCTCGGCTGAAACCTTCACCTCGTCGCTGCAGGGCAGTGAAGCTGCAGCGGCCCCGCTGCCCACACTCAGTTTTTCCATCCCATTTGCATCTCGAAGCCGTCTCTTCCTCCGCAGCTTCTGCTCAGCAGCCCTGCGTGAACCGGGGCTGCCCGCAGTTTCCTGCCCGCCCGAGGTGCGTGGCTGCGGCTGTAGGGACCCCTCGGGCCGCCCCATGCAGGAGCATCCCATTGAACCCAGCCCCGGCGAGGAGGACTGCGGGTACCGCTGGTAAATGATAACAGGGGCTGGGTGGAACAAGCCCCGGGGCGGCTTCCGTGTTCAGCATCCTTTCTTTAACACATCGGAGTGAGCGTTTCCAAGAGAGGGTTTTGATGTTGGTGGTTTGGAGGTTTTGCTGCTGAGATTCCCCAGGGAAACATTCCCGGACACATAAAGGCCGGTGGAGCCACCAGGCTGCTGGATAATTCATCAGGCAGAGCCCTCGCCAGGGAGAGCCCAGACACCTGCCCATGATCTTGTCATTTCATTCAGTGTTTGAGAGTCTCTGAGGTTTATTTCAGCCGAGTTGCTGGTACAAATTACACACTGTGGAGTGTGCGGCTCTAAACCACGGCTCCAAAATGGGAATAGTCCCACCAGAGGGGTTGGTGCTCCATAGGAGGCTCCTGCACAGCCCCAGACATGGCCCTGCCCAGCAGAAGGGTGCTGGGTGCCAGGTCCCTCCCCAAGCAGCTCTGTACATCAACTGCCCCATCACCTTAGTTTGGGCTCTTCCCACCCTTCACTGGCCATAGTGGGGCCACCCAATCTGACGGTGATTCCTGCCTTAGACCTGCTGCTACCCCAGCATTCCCAATGGAAGCAGGCTGCCCAGGCCTGTGTGCTGCTTTGACTGCTTCAAGGGCGGATGAAGCTCCACAGCCTCCCCATGCAGCTTCTCCCAGTGCTCGTCCATCCTCACCATCAGAAAGTCTTTCCCCATCCCTGTCCTCCTCCTTGCTCTGCTGCTGGGATCAGAGCTAATCCCTCAGAGGGATCTCCAGGTCTTCTCCAAGCTCCATTCCTACCCACGGGACAGCCACGGAGCCCATCCTTTGGTGGGACAGCTCAGGAGGGGATGAAATCCTGCATCCCTGAACAGCACCAAGCCCTTAGCGCACGTTCCGGCTGCTGCTGCTCGCCGTGCGGATGCGTGCGACGGGCACCTTCGCAGTGCAGCCAGGCAGGAGCCTCTCAGAGCAGCAGATAAAGTTATCATTAGCATCTATTAACAACAACAAACAATATCAGCTTCGTTCAGTGTTGTAGGCTGGGTTATTAGTGCTGGAAAAAACAGCTCCCCCAGCACCCTCTGAGCCAGCCGAGATTCATCTGTGTCTCATTAGCAGAACCTTCTCTCTTTGTTTGCGCAGTTACAATTAACTCTCCTCCTGGAAAATAGAGCAGCAAAGCACAATCCTCTGCTGCTGCCTGGCCCTGAAGGCTCCCAGCGATCCCCAAACTGCATCTTCAATGCTGGATATGGCTTTTGCTCCTCTCTCCGGCAAAAAGTACATCCCAGCACTGCTCTGTGAGGAGCTCTGTGAGAAAAGCTGCATCTTGAGAGGCAGGAATGCCCTGGAGAAGGGGTTGGGAGGCTTCAGCCCCTCTTTGCTGCTCTTCGCTTCCATCGCCTTCCACCACAAGCTCCCCCAAATCACAGAATCCCAGACTGGTTTGGGTGGGAAGGGAACTCCAAGCTCCTCCAGCTCCAACCCCTGCCATGGACAGGGACACCTTCCACTACAGCAGCTTGCTCCAAGCCCCTGTGTCCAACCCCATGCCCAGGGTGTGATGTCTGGGAGCATCCCAAGGTGACATCAGGACCTGCAGCCCCTTGCATGCACCAAGGCAGTGAGCAGAGCAATGCATGGGTGCTGCATGGCTGCACTGGGTACCGGGATGGTCCCATCCCTGCCACGGGGGACCCTGCTGTCCCCTGGGAACAGGACCCCAGAGTCCGGCCCTGCAGAGGTGTATGAAAGCTGGAGAGGCACTGGCAGTGGAGCAGGATGGGGCTTTCCCCAGGCAGAGCACAGGGTGTTCGCTGTTTGCATCACATGGACTGAACCCACAGACCGGTTACAGCTTCTGTACAATCACATCTGCTCCTCATCAGCCTCAGCGTTTGCAGTCGGCTGCCAAAGCCGCTGGGATATTTATAAACCAAGCCAAAAAGAACCCAAAACCCCAGGGCCCAAACGTCTCAGGGCTGTCAATCACAAAGAACACAAAAGCAAACTGTGTCTGCAGTCACAGACCTACACCACCCGAACCACGGTGCTCCCATGGGTGCAGGGGTCGCACCAGAAAACCCAAACCTTGACCCAAACCTGCCCCCGGCTGACACAAGGTGAGGTCTCCCTAAGGACTGAGGGCTCTGTGATGTCATTCAAGGGGTGAGCTCCCAGTGCCTAAAGGGGATACAGGAAACCTGGAGAGGGGCTTTGGAAAAGGGCCTGTAGGGACAGGCCAAGGGGAATGGCTTTAACCTGCCACAGGGGAGACTGAGATGAGCTCTTAGGCAGAA